>OX459071.1:0-15383 GCA_949775005.1 Orthosia gothica | reverse complement strand
TTAATTATTAAACAATAATATAAATAAAATTATTATTATTCAAATAATAAATCTAAATAAATAAATTTTAAAATTATTAATTTGATAAATATTATAAAAAACAGAATATTTTTTTAAAATTTTAGTTATTCCAAATCCTCTATATAATTCTCTTCATCCTAAATCAATATTCTTTAATAAATTTTGACCAAAATTTAAAAAATAATATCTTAAACCATAAGTTGATAAATTTGGTATAAATCACATAATACATAAAAAATTTCTTATATTATAAGTTATAATAAATTTATTAACTGAATAAATTTTTATATTTCTAACTAAATAACCCATAATACCTCCAATTAATCTTACATAAATTACCATTATCTTTAAATTAAAAGGTAAATAAATTATATAAGGGTAAGAAAAAATTAATCATCTTAAAAATCTTCCTCTAATAATTCTTATAAATAATAAAACAAATATTCTTTTTAATATAATATAATCTTCATCATATAAATTATAAATTCTTATCAAATTATAATCATTTACCATTAAATATATAATTAAACGAAAACTATAAAATATAGTTAACCCAGTAGAAAGATAATATAAAAAAAAAATTATTAAATTTAAATTTCTAAATCTCACTAATTCTAAAATTAAATCTTTAGAATAAAATCCTGCTAAAAAAGGAATTCCACATAAAGCTATATTAGAAATATTTATACATAAAGAAGTTAAAGGAATATATAATCTAATTCCTCCTATAAAACGAATATCTTGTATATCATTTATTATATGAATAATAACCCCAGCACATATAAATAATAAAGCTTTAAATATAGCGTGAGTTAATAAATGAAAAAAAGCCAAATCAGGTAATCCTATTCTTAAAATTCTTATTATTAAACCTAATTGTCTTAAAGTAGACAAAGCAATAATTTTTTTTAAATCAAATTCATAATTAGCAGAAATACCAGATATAAATATTGTTAATCCTGATAACAGTAATAATATTTTTAAAAAAAATATATCAATTAATAAAATATTAAACCGAATTAATAAATAAACTCCAGCTGTTACTAAAGTAGACGAATGAACTAAAGCAGAAACAGGTGTAGGTGCTGCTATTGCAGCTGGTAATCAAGATCTAAAAGGAATTTGAGCACTTTTAGTTATAGCAGCTATAATAATTAATATTCTAATCATACTTATTTCTCAATCATTATTTATAAATTCTAAATAAAAAATATAATTTCATCTTCCATAATTTATTATTCAAGAAATTACCATTAAAATAAAAACATCACCAATTCGATTTCTCAAAGCTGTCAATATACCAGCATTATAAGATTTTAAATTTTGATAATAAATTACTAAACAATAAGAAACCAAACCTAAACCATCTCAACCTAATAAAATTCTAATAATATTAGGACTAATAATTAATAATATTATTGAAAAAACAAATAATAGAACTAAAATAATAAATCGTATTAAATTTAATTCAGATCTTATATATCTTTTTCTATAATAAATAACAACGGATGAAATTAAAAAAACAAATATCATAAATAATAAAGATATTCAATCTAATAAGATAGATATAATAATTGTTATAGAATTAAAAGAAATAATCTCTCATTCTAATATAATAGTTATATTATTTATAATAAAATATAATATAAAAAAAAAATTAATTATTCTCATTAAAAATAAAAAAATAAAAGAAATAAAACAAATTGAATATTTTACATTATTAATAATTTAAAATGAATTTCTCATATTTTTGATACCACAAATCAATATTTTTATTAAATTATTTAAATAAAATCAAATTATTCTATAATCAATTTTTAAAACTAAAATATTTAAAGGTAATCAATGTAATATTAATATTAAATATTCTCGTGAAACACCCATATAATATCTATAAATACCTGAATAATATTTTCCATGTTGAATAAATGAATATAAATATAAACTATAACCAGCTCTAAAAAAAGAAATTAATATTAATATTAATATAGAAATTCAAGATCATCTTATTAATCTATTAATTAAACTAATTTCTCCTATAAGATTTAATCTAGGAGGAGCTGCTATATTAGAAGATATTAATAAAAATCATCATAATCTTATAGAAGGTATAAAATTTATTATCCCTTTATTAATATATAATCTTCGTCTATGTAAACGTTCATAACTAATATTAGCTAAACAAAATATACCTGATGAACATAAACCATGACCAATTATTAAAATATATGATCCAATAAATCCTCAATAATTTATTACTATAATCCCACTAATTACAATACTTATATGAGCTACAGAAGAATAAGCAATTAATGATTTAATATCTACTTGACAAAAACATTTTAATCTAATATAAAATCCTCCAATTAATCTAATAATAATTCTAATATAATTTAATTTTAAATTAATTTCTTGTAAAAAAATTAATAAACGCAATAAACCATAACCCCCTAATTTTAATATAATTCCAGCTAAAATTATAGAACCAGAAACAGGAGCTTCAACATGAGCCTTAGGCAATCATAAATGAACAAAATATATAGGTATTTTTACTAAAAAAGCTAAAATTATAGAAAAATATAATATATAAATATTTAAATTAAAAAATTTTAAAAAATAAATTATTATACAATATATTTCATTAAATAAATAAAAAATACCTATTAATAAAGGTAAAGAAACAAATAAAGTATAAAATAATAAATATATTCCAGCTTGAATACGTTCAGGTTGATACCCTCAACCAATAATTAATATTAATGTAGGAATTAATCTACCCTCAAAAAATAAATAAAATATAAATATATTTATTGTTCTAAAAGTTATATATAATATAATTAATAAAAAAATAATATTAAATAAAAAAAAATTTACATAAAAATTTATTTTATTTAAATTTTCTCTAGCTATAATTATTAAAATAGAAATTCAAATTCTTAATATAATTAAACCATAAGATATAATATCACAAGATATTATATAACTTAAATTACAAAATAAATTTAATCTTAATCCTAAATTTATAAATAAAAATATTATCAAAAATAATATTATTTGAATCATTCAAAATATATTTTTTATAAAACAAAAAGGAATTATAAAAATTATTATAATTAAAAATTTTATCATTATTATTAAATAAAAATTTATTTATAATATTTATATATATATATATATATATATTCTTAAATATAACTATAATAAATTAAATCTTTGAAAATAATCATTTCCATGAGTTCGAATTATAGAAACTAAAATTGATAATCCTAAAGCCCCCTCACAAACTGAAAAAACTAAAAATACTATTAATATATATATATCATAATTAATAAATCTTAAATAAATTAATATAAAAAAAAAAATTCTTAATACAATAAATTCTAATCTAAGTAAAATAATTAATAAATGTTTATGTTTAGAAATAAAAATTAAATTTCCCACAATAAATATTAAAATAAAAATAACTCATATATTTAAAATTATCATTTTGTTTTTATAGTTTAAAAAAAAATATTGGTCTTGTAAATCAAAGTTAAGTTATTTACTTTAAAAACTTCAAAGAAAAAGAATCTCTTTATCAATAATCTCCAAAATTATTATTTTTATTAAACTATTCTTTGATTTGAAATTATTAAAATAACTTTATCTTTATTATTAATTATAATTTCTTTTATTATATTATTCTTAAATAATCCCCTATCTATAGGATTAATAATCTTAATTCAAACTCTATTAACTTGTTTATTAACAGGAATATTAATTAAAACTTATTGATTTTCATATATTTTATTTCTTACTTTCTTAGGTGGATTATTAGTTTTATTTATTTATGTTTCAAGAATTGCATCAAATGAACTATTTAAATCAATTATTAATTTAAAAAAAATATTTTTTATTTTATTAATTTTAATAATAATTACTCAATTTATATTTATAAATAATATTTCATGAATAAATCTATCAATAAATTCAGATATAGATAACTTTTCCCAATTAATGTTATTTTTAAACAATGAAAATAAAATAAGTTTAAGAAAATTATATAATAACCAAACATTTTTAATTATAATAATATTAGTAATTTACTTATTTATTACTTTAATTGCAGTTGTAAAAATTACTAATATTTTTTATGGCCCAATTCGATCATCCATTTAAAATAAATCTAATGATAAATAAATATATTTCTATTCGAAAAAATCATCCCATTTTAAAAATTATTAATGGATCATTAATTGATTTACCATCACCTTCAAATATTTCAACTTGATGAAATTTTGGATCTTTACTAGCTTTATGCTTAATAATTCAAATTATAACAGGATTATTTTTAACTATATATTATACAGCGAATATTGAAATAGCATTTTATAGAGTAAACTATATTTGTCGAAATGTAAATTATGGTTGATTAATCCGAACTTTACATGCTAATGGAGCCTCATTTTTTTTTATTTGTATTTATTTACATATTGGACGAGGTATTTATTATGAATCTTTTAATTTAAAATATACTTGAATAGTTGGTGTAATTATCTTATTTTTATTAATAGCAACAGCATTTATAGGGTATGTATTACCTTGAGGACAAATATCATTTTGAGGGGCAACTGTTATTACTAATCTTTTATCAGCCATTCCCTCATTAGGGGTAAAAATTGTAACCTGACTTTGAGGAGGATTTGCAGTAGATAATGCTACTTTAACTCGATTTTACACATTTCATTTTCTTTTACCTTTTATTATTTTAATAATAACAATAATTCACCTATTATTTTTACATCAAACAGGTTCTAATAATCCTTTAGGATTAAATAGTAATTTAGATAAAATTCCTTTTCATCCATTTTTTACATTTAAGGATTTAATTGGATTTATTATTTTATTGTTTTTACTAACTATCCTAACTTTAACAAATCCATATTTATTAGGAGATCCTGATAACTTTATTCCAGCTAATCCTTTAGTAACACCTGTTCACATTCAACCAGAATGATATTTTTTATTTGCTTATGCTATTTTACGATCAATTCCTAATAAACTAGGAGGAGTAATTGCTTTAGTAATATCCATCTTAATTTTAATTATTTTACCTTTCACATTTAACAAAAAAATTCAAGGAATTCAATTTTATCCAATTAATCAAATTTTATTTTGATCAATAGTTACTATTGTTATTTTATTAACTTGAATTGGAGCACGACCAGTTGAAGACCCTTATATTATTACAGGTCAACTATTAACTATTTTCTATTTTTCTTATTTTATTATTAACCCATTTATTAATAAATATTGAGATAAAATATTATTTAATTAAATAATTAATGAGCTTGTAATAAGCATTTGTTTTGAAAACTTAAGAAAGAATCATATTTCTATTAATTTATACTAAAAAAAATTAAATTATAATAATAAAATTTTAAACCCTAAAAAAAATAATAAAAAATTTAAAGAAACTGGTAAATATCTTTTTCAAGCTAAATATATTAATTTATCATATCGATAACGAGGTAATGTACCTCGAACTCAAATAAATAAAAAAGAAATAAATCTTAATTTTAAATAAAAAATAATTCTTAAATTAAATCCTCCTAAATATAGTAAAACAAATAATATTCTTATAAATAAAATTCTAGAATACTCAGCTAAAAAAATTAATGCAAATCCTCCTCTTCTATATTCAATATTAAACCCAGAAACTAATTCACTTTCACCTTCAGCAAAATCAAAAGGAGTTCGATTAGTTTCTGCTAATCTTGATCTTATTCAACATAAACTTAAAGGAAATATAAATAATAAAAATCAAATAAATTCCTGATAAAAAAAAAATTTTATTAAATTAAAATCTATAATTAAAATAATTCTAGATATTAAAATTAAAGATAATCTAACTTCATATGAAATAGTTTGAGCTACAGCTCGTAATCCACCTAATAAAGCATAATTAGAATTAGAAGATCAACCAGCAACTATTACTGTATAAACCCCTAATCTTGTACAACATAAAAAAAATAAAATTCCTAAATTAAATCTAATTAAATTAAAATAATAAGGAATTAATAATCAAATTATTAAAGATAAAATAAATCTTACTACAGGAGAAAAATAATAACAAATATAATTAGAAAAATTAGGATAAGTTTGTTCCTTAGTAAATAATTTAATAGCATCTGAAAAAGGTTGTAAAATTCCTATAAAACCTACTTTATTAGGTCCTTTACGAATTTGAATATAACCTAAAACTTTACGTTCTAATAAAGTTAAATAAGCAACTCCTACTAAAACCCCAATAATTAAAATTAATAATCCAATTATAATTATATAGATATCAGATATATACATATACTATCTATATAATTTAATTATATATTAATGAATTCTAAAATCATCACATTTTTCTGCCAAAATAGTTTTATTATATATATATATATATGTATATATATAATTTATTATTTATTTTATTTTATAATTTTATAACAAAATTAATAAAATTCTTAATTTAAATTTAATTTTAATATTTAATCCTTTCGTACTAAAATATTATAATTTTTAAAAGATAGAAACCAACCTGGCTTACACCGGTTTGAACTCAGATCATGTAAGATTTTAATGATCGAACAGATCAAAACTTTAAACTTCTGCATTTAAATTTTATCTTAATCCAACATCGAGGTCGCAAACTCTTTTTTTTATATGAACTAAAAAAAAAAATTACGCTGTTATCCCTAAGGTAATTTTTTCTTTTAATCAATAATACTGGATCAAATATTCACTTATATATGTATTTTTTAAAAAAAAGTTTTATATATTTTTTTATCACCCCAACAAAATAAATAATTTAATTTTAATTTATTTAAATTTTAATAATAATTTTAATTAAATTATTTATAAAACTCTATAGGGTCTTCTCGTCTTTTTAAACTATTTTAACTTTTTAATTAAAAAATTAAATTCTAAATTTAATTAAGAGACAGTTTATATTTCATCCAATCTTTCATACAAGTCATCAATTAAATGACTAATGATTATGCTACCTTTGTACAGTCAAATTACTGCAGCCCTTTAATTATGAAATCAGTGGGCAGATTAGACTTTATATTAATTTCAAAAAGACATGTTTTTGATAAACAAGTGAATATAAATTTTTGCCGAATTCCTTTTAAT
This sequence comes from Orthosia gothica, assembly GCA_949775005.1. Lineage (NCBI taxonomy): Eukaryota > Metazoa > Arthropoda > Insecta > Lepidoptera > Noctuidae > Orthosia > Orthosia gothica. The sequence goes on along the minus strand of OX459071.1, from coordinate 8,198 downwards.
TAATTATTTTAAAAATAATAATCTTTAAATTTTATATACTAATTTTATCATTATATTAATTTTTATAAAATTAAAAAATTTTTATTTATAAAAATATAAAATTTTATTAAATTTTATTTTAAATGAAATTATTTATAATAAATTAAAATTTTTTAACAATATAAATTATAAAAATTTCAAATTATTTTAATAAAATATTTATATAAATTTAAATTAAAGCTTATCCCTTAAAATATAATATTATTTTATAAATAAATTAATTAATTAATTTATTTATAAAATAATAAAAAATTAAATTTTTTTCTAAAAAAACTAGATATATTTAAAAACGATTAACATTTCATTTCAAATTAATTATTTTAAATATTTATGCTACAATAACTTTATTAATTAATTATCTCTTTTAAATTCGAGAATTTTTATTTTAAAAATTTTTTTTAATAAACTCTGATACACAAGATACATTAAATTAAAATTACTTTTAATTAATTTTTTATTTCATTTATTTCAAAATTCTTTCACAATACTAATTTACTATAAATTATTTAATTTTTTCATTAAAAATACTTTAACCCCCTTAAAATATTTTATTAAAAATTTTTTTATTATAATTTTATTTATTAATTTTTCCCCTCAAATTAATTAATTTATTAATATCTTTTCAATGTAAATGAAATACTTTAACTCAAGCTCTAATTTGTTCTTTCTAGAAACACTTTCCAGTACCTCTACTTTGTTACGACTTATTTCAATTTATTATTATATGAAAGCGACGGGCAATATGTACATATTTCAATTTATAATCATTTTATTAAACTAAATAAAATTACATTTAAATCCACTTTCAATTAATTTTACATATTAAAATTCATTTAAATAAATTTATTGTAATCCATTATATTCTTAATTATAATCTGCATCTTGATCTGATTTAAATTTATATAATAATTATTAAATATTAATTTTATTAAAAAATATTTTTTTAACAACGATATACAAAATTATAAATTAAGTAAATTTATTCGTGGAATATCAATTATTAAACAGATTCCTCTAAATGAACTAAAATACCGCCAAATTATTTAAGTTTCAATAAATAATTATTTACTATTTTAGTATTTTAATTTTAAATTTTAATAATAGGGTATCTAATCCTAGTTTTTTATAAAATTTATTAAATCATAATTAAAATATAAAATTTAAATAAATTAAAATTTCACCTAATAATTTAAAATTTTTATTATTTATTTATTTAACTATTAATTAATTACTAATAAAATTTAATTTAAAATTTGTATAACCGCAACTGCTGGCACAAAATTTGTTATTAATTAAAATATTACTAAATCTTAATTTCTTAAATATTTAATATTAATTACTACTTAAAATATAAATTATTATTAAAATAATTAAAAATTAACACTAAAATTTATATGTAAAATAAATTTAAAATAAAATTAATAAACCATAAAAAATTTATTCATATACAAATTTTTTAGAATAGATTTTTTTTTTTTTTTTTTTATATTAAAATATTTAATATAAATTATTAAATTTTTAATAATTTTCTCTTTCTCTTTTTCATAATATTTATATTAAAACCTAAATTAAATATCAAACAATTAATATTCAGTTAAATTATAACATATTAATATAATTAATCTTAATTCTCTCAATAAATTAATGTATTATATAACATATTAATACATTAAATTTTTAATATATATATATATATACATATATATTTACAATTAATTTATTATTTAATTAAATAATAAAACCATTTTTAATAAATTTACATATAAATAAAAAATATAATTTATTAAAAATAAGCTAAATTAAGCTTTTGGGTTCATACCCCAACTATAAAGGAATATCCTTTTTTTTAAAAATAAAGTGCCTGATTAAAGGATTATTCTGATAGGATAAATAAAGTAAATTATTTACCTTTATTATATTTTATAGAATTAAACTATACCTAATAGTATCAAAAACTATTGTGCATCTTACACTAAAATATATATTTTTGAATTTTTAATTCTCAAAAGAAATATAATTATTTCTTATTTTAAATTTTTTTTTTATTTAATTCTAATAAGATATTTTTTTACTTTATTTTATTTTTTAGAACTTTAATTTCTATTGCTTCAAATTCATGATTTGGATGTTGAATTGGATTAGAAATTAATCTATTAAGATTTATCCCCCTAATTTCTAATTCATCTAATTTATTATCAACTGAAGCATCATTAAAGTATTTTCTTACTCAATCTATTGCCTCTATTAATTTTTTATTTACAATTTTAATTAAAATAATTTTTATAAAAAATTTTGAAATAAATGATTTTATTTCTATTATAATAAATTCTTCTATACTTATAAAAATAGGAAGAGCCCCCTTTCATTTTTGATTTCCAAATATTGTTGAAGGTTTATCATGATTAAATAATTTTATTTTAATAACTTGACAAAAAATTACCCCTATAATTATTTTATCTTATTATTTAAATAATAATTTTATTATAATTATTATTATTTTAAATATTTTAATTGGGGCTGTTGGAGGATTAAATCAAACCTCTTTACGAAAATTAATAGCTTTCTCTTCTATCAACAATTTAGGATGAATAATTTCATCTATTATAATTAGAGAAACTTTATGATTTTTTTATATTTTTTCATATTCATTTATAATTAGAATTATATGTTTTTTATTTTATATTTTAAATATATATTTTATTAATCAATTATTTATTAATAACATAAATTTTTTTATTAAAATTAATTTATTAATTAATTTTCTTTCTTTAGGAGGACTACCTCCATTCATTGGATTTTTCCCTAAATGAATTATTATTAATTTTTTAATTAATAATAATATATATTTATTAATTTTTATTTTTATTATAATAAGATTAATTATATTATTTTTTTATATTCGTATTAGATATTCTGCTTTTATATTTAATTATTTAAAAATAAAATGATTTAAAATTTTTATTAAAAATAATTATTTTTTAATAATTAATTTTTTTTCTTTTATTTCTTTATTTGGAATAATTCTTAGAACCTTTTTTTTTTATTAAGGTTTTAAGTTAAATTAAACTAATAATCTTCAAAATTATTTATAAAGAAATTATTCTTTAAGCCTTAATAGAAATTCTATACCTTAAAATTTGCAATTTTATATCATTTATGAATATAAAGCTAAATTTAATAAAAGAGATTTATTTCTCGTAAATAAATTTACAATTTATCGCTTATAACTCAGCCATTTTATTTAAAAATAGCGAAAATGACTTTATTCAACAAATCATAAAGACATTGGAACATTATATTTTATCTTTGGTATTTGAGCTGGAATAGTTGGAACTTCATTAAGATTATTAATTCGAGCTGAATTAGGAAACCCCGGATCTTTAATTGGAGATGATCAAATTTATAATACTATTGTTACAGCTCATGCTTTTATTATAATTTTTTTTATAGTTATACCTATTATAATTGGAGGATTTGGTAATTGACTTATTCCATTAATATTAGGAGCACCTGATATAGCATTTCCTCGAATAAATAATATAAGTTTTTGACTTCTTCCCCCCTCTTTAACTTTATTAATTTCAAGAAGAATTGTAGAAAATGGAGCAGGAACAGGATGAACGGTGTACCCTCCCCTTTCATCCAATATTGCTCATGGAGGAAGATCTGTTGATTTAGCTATTTTTTCTTTACATTTAGCTGGAATCTCTTCTATTTTAGGAGCTATTAATTTTATTACTACAATTATTAATATACGATTAAATAGTTTATCTTTTGATCAAATACCTTTATTTATTTGAGCTGTAGGTATTACTGCATTCTTATTATTATTATCATTACCTGTATTAGCTGGAGCTATTACTATACTTTTAACAGATCGAAATTTAAATACATCATTTTTTGATCCTGCTGGAGGAGGAGACCCAATTTTATATCAACATTTATTTTGATTTTTTGGTCATCCAGAAGTTTATATTTTAATTTTACCAGGATTTGGAATAATTTCTCATATTATTTCTCAAGAAAGAGGAAAAAAAGAAACATTTGGTTGTTTAGGAATAATTTATGCTATATTAGCTATTGGATTATTAGGATTTATTGTATGAGCTCACCATATATTTACTGTAGGTATAGATATTGATACTCGAGCTTATTTTACATCAGCAACAATAATTATTGCTGTCCCAACTGGAATTAAAATTTTTAGTTGATTAGCTACTTTCCATGGAACTCAAATTAACTATTCACCTTCAATTTTATGAAGATTAGGATTTGTATTTTTATTTACTGTTGGAGGATTAACAGGAGTAATTTTATCCAATTCATCAATTGATATTACTCTTCACGATACTTATTATGTAGTAGCTCATTTTCACTATGTTTTATCTATAGGAGCTGTATTTGCTATTTTAGGAGGATTTATTCATTGATATCCTCTATTTACAGGATTATCATTAAATCCTTATCTTTTAAAAATTCAATTTTTTATTATATTTATTGGAGTAAATTTAACCTTTTTCCCACAACATTTTTTAGGATTAGCAGGTATACCTCGACGATATTCAGATTATCCAGATTCTTATATTTCATGAAATATTATTTCATCTTTAGGTTCTTATATTTCTTTATTAGCTATTATATTTATATTAATTATTATTTGAGAATCTTTAATTAACCAACGAATTGCATTATTTTCATTAAATTTATCTTCTTCGATTGAATGATACCAAAATTTACCCCCTGCTGAACATTCATATAATGAATTACCTATTTTAAGAAATTTATTCTAATATGGCAGATTATATGTAATGGATTTAAACCCCATTTATAAAGGAATATCCTTTTTTTAGAAATTGCAACATGATCTAATCTTAATTTACAAAATAGAGCATCTCCTTTAATAGAACAAATTATTTTTTTTCATGATCATACTTTAATTATTCTTATTATAATTACAATTTTAGTAGGTTATTTAATATCAAGAATTCTATTTAATAAATATACTAATCGATTTTTATTAGAAGGACAAATAATTGAATTAATTTGAACTATTTTACCAGCAATTACTTTAATCTTTATTGCTTTACCTTCATTACGTTTATTATACTTATTAGATGAATTAAATAATCCTTTAATTACTTTAAAATCTATTGGACATCAATGATATTGAAGATATGAATATTCAGATTTTCATAACATTGAATTTGATTCTTATATAATTCCTTCTAATGAAATAAATCCTGAAAATTTTCGTTTATTAGATGTAGATAACCGAATTATTTTACCAATAAATAATCAAATTCGAATCATAGTAACTGCAACAGATGTAATTCATTCTTGAACTATTCCCTCATTAGGGGTAAAAGTAGATGCTAATCCAGGACGACTTAATCAAACTAATTTTTTTATTAATCGACCCGGTATTTTTTATGGTCAATGTTCAGAAATTTGTGGAGCAAATCATAGTTTTATACCTATTGTAATTGAAAGAATTTCAATTAAAAATTTTATTAATTGAATTAATAACTATTCTTCATTAGATGACTGAAAGCAAGTACTGGTCTCTTAAACCATTTTATAGTAAATTAGCATTTACTTCTAATGAAATATAAAGAATTAGTTAAATTTATAACATAAATATGTCAAATTTAAATTATTACCTATAAAGTAATATTCTTTTATCCCACAAATAATACCAATTAATTGATTGTTTTATTTCTTCTTTTTTTTATTAATTTATTTAATTTTCAATATTATAAATTATTATATTTTTAATAAAAAAAATCCAAATAAAAATAATAATTTATTTTCTTCCTTAAAATTAAAAAATTTTTATTGAAAATGATAAGTAATTTATTTTCAATTTTTGATCCTTCTACTAATTTATTTAATATTTCTTTTAATTGAATTAGAACAATTTTAGGGATTATATTTATTCCATATTCATTTTGATTAATCCCTAATCGACATTTTTATTTATGAAATTTTATTTTAATAAAACTTCATAATGAATTCAAAACTTTATTAAAAAATAATTATTTTCAAGGTTCTACTTTCATTTTTATTTCAATATTTTCATTTATTTTATTTAATAATTTTTTAGGTTTATTTCCTTATATTTTTACTAGAACAAGTCATTTAACTTTATCTTTATCTATTTCATTACCTTTATGATTAAGATTCATAATTTATGGGTGAATTAATAATTCCCAACATATATTTATTCATATAATTCCACAAGGAACTCCCACTGTATTAATACCATTTATAGTATTAATTGAAACAATTAGAAATATTATTCGCCCAGGAACTTTAGCTGTACGATTAACTGCAAATATAATTGCAGGACATTTATTAATAACTTTATTAAGAGGAACAGGACCTAGAATACCAAATTATTTTATTATTATTTTAATTATTATTCAAATATTATTATTAATTTTAGAATCGGCAGTTGCTATTATTCAATCTTATGTAATTGCAATTTTAAGAACATTATATTCTAGAGAAGTAAATTAATGAAAATAAACTTTAACCATCCATTTCATTTAGTAGATTATAGACCATGACCTTTAACAGGAGCTGTTGGAGTTATAACTCTTGTAACAGGAATAGTAAAATGATTTCATAATTTTAATATAAATTTATTAATTTTAGGTTATTTAATTGTTATTTTAACGATATATCAATGATGACGAGATATTTGTCGAGAGGGAACTTTACAAGGTAAACATACAATTTTAGTTACTAAAGGTCTTCGATGAGGTATAATTTTATTTATTGTTTCTGAAATTTTTTTTTTTGTTTCTTTTTTTTGAGCATTTTTTCATAGAAGACTTGCCCCTAATATTGAAATTGGAGCAATTTGACCCCCAACTAGAATTATTCCTTTTAATCCTTTCCAAATTCCATTATTAAATACTATTATTTTAATCAGATCTGGAGTTTCTGTAACTTGAGCCCATCATGCTATTATAGAAAATAATAATTCTCAATTAACCCAAGGTCTTTTCATTACTATTATTTTAGGAATTTATTTTACTATTCTTCAGGCATATGAATATTTAGAAGCACCATTTACTATTGCTGATAGAATTTATGGATCGACATTTTTTATAGCAACAGGATTTCATGGACTACATGTAATTATTGGTACATTATTTCTTTTTATTTGTTTAATTCGTCATTTAAATAATCATTTTTCTAGAAATCATCATTTTGGATTTGAAGCAGCAGCATGATACTGACATTTTGTAGACGTAGTATGATTATTCCTTTACATTTCAATTTATTGATGAGGAAATTAATAATTATTTATATAATATATTTAGTATATTTGACTTCCAATCAAAAAGTTTAATAATTTTTAATATAAATAATTATTTTAATAACATATATTTTTTTAATTATTATATTAATCTCTAATATTATAATATTTTTATCAATTATTTTATCAAAAAAAACATTTTCAGATCGAGAAAAATGTTCACCATTTGAATGTGGATTTGATCCTAAATCATCAGCTCGAATTCCTTTTTCTTTACATTTTTTTTTAATTACAATAATTTTTTTAATTTTTGATGTAGAAATTGCAATTATTTTTCCTATTATTCCTTTATTTAAATTAGTAAATTTTATTTTTTGATCTAAAATTAGATTTTTTTTTATTATAATTTTATTAATTGGGTTATATCATGAATGAAACCAAAATATATTAAATTGAACTAATTAGGATTGTAGTTTAATTTAAAACATTTGATTTGCATTCAAAAAATATTATAATATAATTTATCTTAAATAAGAAGCAATTTTGCATTTAATTTCGACTTAAAAGAAAGAGTTAATTTAACTCCTTATTTAAATATATTAATTGAAACCAAAATAGAGGTATATCACTGTTAATGATAAAATTGAATTATTAATTCCAATTAAATTAAATATATATATATATATATTTACAGAGAAATATAAAGATTAAAATTAAGCTGCTAACTTAATTTTTAGTGGTTAAATTCCATTAATATTTCTATTTATATAGTTTAATTAAAACTTTACATTTTCATTGTAAAAATAAAATATTTTTTTTTATAAATATTTAAAGATAAAATCTATCACCCTAATATCTTCAATATTATACTCTAATTTATAAGCTATTTAAA
>CATKRY010000300.1:0-63265 GCA_949775005.1 Orthosia gothica | reverse complement strand
CATAGAAGCTATGCAATAGCTTAAAAGAAAAAAAATAAACGTCAAGAAGTTATGCCACAAGTCAAGAAAATATCTCACGCCGCCGTGCTAGCATTTAAGACAAAATGAGTTTATCGCCCAAACTGTGCTTAAAAGTGTGACTTAAGCGATGTCACAGTAGGCCATGCTCGCCGGGCTGCTGTAAATCATTTTTAGGTCAAATAAGCGGCATGTCTACATGGAATGTGCAGTTAACAATTTGAAGGGACTCCTTAAAAATATTTTCAGTTTTTTTAAATTCATCTGTAACTTTCTTCAATGGAAGTTCAGACACTTTCTCAGTCAACCAAAAATTTTCCATAACAGTTTCCAATTTTCTGTCATCAAAGATTGCTAAATTTGAAGCTAGATTTGAACATACATTTTTACTGCTTATGCAGCATTTACCAGCAACCACATAACCAAAAACAGTATTTTGCAATACAAGGCAATCCAATATTTTGAAACAACCACTTAACAAAGAATCAAAATAAATATCAGCCCCTATTAATATAGAAATTTCAGTAGGGATGTTAAATTCTTTATCTGATAAGTTAATATTTTCTGGAATGGACAATTTAGAAATATCTAATATTTGCTGCGGCTGTGGTGCTGTAATTGTGTCAACTATATAGCAATTGACATTATATATAATATTATCATAAACAGTTGAATTTACAGGTAACTTGACTACCTGATTTATATTGGTAGTTTTATTGCCAATACCAATAATATTGGTAGATTGAAAAGTAGGAACAATTGCTAACCTTTTTACTAAAGAGTTAGATACAAATGAAGCCTGGCTCCCACTGTCGAGCAAGGCCCTTACTAATATGTCACGACCATATTTGTCAGTGACTTTAACCTTAACTGTAGGTAATAAAACATTACAATTTGAAATGTTACTATGTGAACATAGTGAGACTGAAGTCTCTTTCTTATTTTCATGTAAAAGTGTATTGTGATATTCTTTACAAACTTTACATTTAAATTTGAACTTACAGACATTGTCATGTAATTTTAAACATGTTGAGCACAATTTGTGATCTTTTACAAAGGTCAGACGTGTTTCTATAGGAACCATCTTAAACTTGGGACAAGCAAAAATTGCATGATCAGTTTTATTACAATAGGCACACAATACATTGGATTGTGCAGCTATATTTGAGAACCGCACTGCAGTCTTGGATTTATTTTCAGTTGTATGACCTTTTAGGGGAATAGTATCCTCCAGCGCCATAGCACGCTTTTCTAAAAAGTCTAAAAACTCTATCATGGTTGGTAAAATTCTAGCATCTCTATCTAAATGAAATGCTCTGTGTGTATATAAATCAAGCTTTTTAGAGAGTAGACATAATAGAAGACGATCCCAATTGTTGCTTAATTCGAGAAACAAAGGTTCTTATAGAAACCGCCGTTCCCTTTTGCATTGTTGGTATATCCAAAATTAAGTTAATGTGGTTACATATTAAGCGAGTCTTATTGTCATAGCGCTTTCTCAACAATTCTAAAGCTTCCTTATAAGATTGACTAGTTAGTGGTAAGTTGACTATTACTGACAAAGCATCATCGATTAGACACTTTCTCAGGTAAAATAGCTTTTGGACATCGGTCAATGTACGGATATTGTCTATTACCGCTATAAAAAGTTCGTAAAAGGGTTTAAATTTTGTAAAATCCTGGCCATCAAAAGTATTTCTATGGTGGGTAATTTAGAAGTTGAAGTATATGTGGATTGAGAAGCCTCCGATTGGGTAAGCATACGTATATTTTCATTGATCTTAGCAAGGGTTTTAAAAAATCGTTCCTCAAATATACCTACATCTTCAGAGTCTTGTTCATCTAAACTTAATATATCTAACTGAAGAGCTTCAAACTGTTTTAAAGAAGTAATAAGCTTATCTTTCCTTGCCTCTAAAAGGTCTACTGTAGCCGATGCGAGATTAAGCGGATCCTCTACAAAGTTTTGAATACGGGTGAAAGTTGCTTTGCATGACGCTCGCGACAATTTTAGCTTCTTTAAATCAGACATTTTAGTTATATTAACCGCTCGCAATTAGTATGATTATACCGCATAAACACTTTTATCACTTGATTATTTTAATCACACAACTTTGCAAAAACTTTTATTTATTAGCACTTTCACTTCCTTTGTTTATGTTTACTTCGATGAACTGTCAAAGTCGAATGACATTTGACAAGAAGTCACGAGTGTCAAACTCAAATGACGTTGATGGAGTATGACAGTGACACTTGATGGTTTTCACTGACAATTTGACAGGAAGCGCCGACCAAGTGCCAACTTCACGACGAATTGAAGAACAACGATCACGTGACGTAGTATTGAAATTCGTGTAGGTACTTATCTACCCACTTTATAATTTATGTGTCCGTGGAAAATACCAGAGTGGGTCAATCAATTCTACCCACATCCATATCCACAAAAATGCTGATGAACTCGATGATCCAAATGCCAACTCCAAGATCGCACCAATTTTGCGACGTTTCACGATTATTGACGTGAATTCGGAGTAAAATCTTCGTGATTCGATGTGATCACCCAAAATATTGTCAGGGAGAGGTTGCGCCGGGGTAATGAGACATAGTCCCACTCCGAAAAAATTTGCGCGGTCACACCATCCACTACTATTCACCGAAAACACTGTTGTTCGGCGATTAACACACACTGAACCTCGAAGGTGTTGGTTTTGTTCCGTATGGTTTCGGACGTAAAGAATCTCAACATCCCATATCTTCCCGTGGGTGTCGTAAGAGGCGACTAAGGGATACACCAGAGAATGGGCAGCAGCGTTCTCTGTGCTTTTCAACAACAAACTGCGATCGCCAACCCGCCTGCCAAGCGTGGCGATTAAGGCAAACCCCCCCAAACCAAATGAATAGCACAAATAAAAAACGGCCCCGAGTACACGGCAGCCCGTCTACCCTCGACTACGGTAGCGGTCGAGGCGATGGCGTGGCAAGGGGTGCGAAGAATCCCCGGAGTGAACCCGCGGGCTTATTACGTAAGGAACAGCAAGTAGCAATAATTGTACAATTATTGCGCGATCAATTTAGTGACCTGGCTACTGAAGCCTTTAAGTCAAGTCTTTTTTTTTTTACAGTCACTTTTAACAGAAGCTATTTTAACTGTCCGATGTTTTATAAAATGTATCGTTAGATGAATTAACCAGCTTATGAAAGAGCAACACTGGCTGGCAGGCTGTTTTTTTACAATAGTCAATTTAATTACTATTTAGCTCCAATATTCCGATAAATTAATATTCCCAGATGTAAAGTATTTGTGTAAAGTAAATATGGCAGTGAAAATTTGATATTTGCATTTTATTTACATAAATGTCAATGTGTAAAATCAATTAAAATTTCTTCGAATTTTCGATTGTTTTAAGATCGATAACGCATTAGAAAATCACTTAATAGACTACATTCTCTCGTATTTGAGCTATGCAACGTAAAAAAGATTTTTCAAATTTAATTTAGACATTGGCAGGATAGTCGATATCGGTGATGCCATATAACAAAAAAAATCTCATGTGCTTGTATAGGTGTACCAGAATCTCATGGCATTTTTTATTTTTTTTAAATTGTGATTTTCATATGGCAATGTCAATTGTCACCTGTCGAATCAAAGTACTTGATGTGTCAACCGCTGCTGAATTTTTTTGATATTATCTTGAAAGATTGTTATTTTTGTGAAAATGTCGAAAAACCCACTTCGATCTCATGCGAGACATATTGTTTTCAATGTGTATCATAAAATAAGGGATGAAGAAGGCGTAAATCAAACTCAATCTTTGATTTTAAAGTGCGTCGTAGAGTGGACCGGTAAGTTGGACTGACTTGTTTTGATACATTTAGTTTAATTTATATTTTTCTTACTTAATTTTATTTTCTTTCCATTACTATTATATGGTAAATCGTAGGTCAGGGCACATCGAATGATGGCCGGAAGGAAATGGCAACAGTAATGTAACTGTTACTAATTCTTCGACAAGATATTGATTTTAACGGAGATTGAGAATCTTTGACGTAAGAAAAATATTAAGTAATAATCTGCGCCCTGCAGTGGGACGTGTATATAGACGGGAGTTTTTGGCGGGATTTTGTCGAGTGAAGTTCAGTGGCTGTTAATATTATCAGACAGACTCGATACAATTTGCTGCCAAATATTCCAAAAAACATTAGAATCTGTTACATCCGCATTCTAATGCATACTAAAGAATAAATATAAGATCCAAAACTCTTTCCAAAGACGTGGCTAAAAGGTCCTAGCAACCAGGCCATAAAACTTACATAAAAAGAAAATATATAGACTGATGATGATGAATGACTTAAGTAACATGATACATTTTATTATTTTTTACAGATTTTATACATAAAGAGATTGGTTTTGAATATGTTAAATGCCAATGAAAAAGAACCATTTTGATGGAGAGAGATGACATAAAACTACAAAGATACAAGTTTTTGAAATGCCAGTGGAGTTCATGGAATCGTATTCTAGTTTTCTAGTTCTGTATGAGGATTTAAGTTATTAGTATGATTTAAATGCTAAATAATAAATTAGTACATAAATTAATATTCAATTGATTTATTTTTCCTATGTTAAGAACACGATGTATAACAACATTATTCATACACATACCTATAATACTCAGTGGATCTTTGTATCTCTGAATTGGTTGCAAGACCCCGCGCAGTAGCTATTTTTGTGTCAATGTTGAAGGTGAAGATAGCATTGTATAACTGTCTCTTTCACTCGCTTATGTATGTCACATAAGCTTACGGAGTTTCTTGTGCATTCTTCTTCATAACAAGCTACTTTCCGAATGCACGGTAGAATCAACTTTTATTCCATGTAAATTTAAATTGTGACATTCAAAAGTGCCGCTTGGTGGCCCAGTTGAAATAAATATCTTTTGTCTTTTTTGTCATCGTCCTATCTCGCTAACTCTATGCAGTATACTCGATGACAAACTGTTTCTTACGCAATGGTTGGCAGGACCAAGTTCAAAGACACAAAGATCCGTTGTGACTACTATAACATAGTTACCTCATGTTCATTAATACTAAATACATAAATAAAAATTAAACAGTATCAAGATCTTTTGATCCAATTTCCCCAGTATTGCATACAACAAATTTTTATTTCCCTTTTTGCCATGAGATTCTGGTAGACCTATAAGTATTTATAAAAAAAAAAAAAAAAAAAAAAAGAGCCTTTATTCAGACAAAATACTTAAATTTTACATGCACTATTATTATTTCATTTGAATAATTATTTAATATATTTAAACAATAGTATTAATATGAATTTCATTACAATATTTAGTGAAATGAATTTCGTTATAAGTATTTAGTAGTAAACAAATAAGCTTCGCTGAGGTAGCCAACACTACAGTATAAAAAAATCCTCCACTTTACCGTGATCACTTCTGTTTCAATGATACAACAAATAGTCTAGTTGCGTAGACATTAGAGACTCAAAACAACACCAATTTGTCATTTAAATTTACAATATTCACTAGGAATTTGTTATTTCAATATTTATTTTTATATTATTATTCCAATTTGCAGATAATTAAAGTACCCACAAAATAACACACTAAAAAAGCCGCCAAAAACTCAAAAACTTCTGTACCTACTCAGCCATCAGCGAGCGATTGGCAATCGACCAACAACAAGGGAAAAAGTAATCGCAATTTGACAGCCACATTTGCTCGCCGATCGCTATCGCTCTGCTGTCAAAAACCATACGTAATACGAAATTATCGCGATCACCTTGCGATAAATGCACATTTCAGTTAACAGATTTTTATTGTTAGCAGTGCTGTCATAAAATTATTATGGTGTGGCTATACCTCATATATAATGCGGATTCGCGATTGAAGAGCAATTATTTCGCAAAAATAAGCCTTCCAATTTTTTGACGTAAAGCGATATTCGCGCGATGATTGTACAATCTCTGCGCAAATATTTTTAATTGCTGTTTCATACGTAATAAGCCTGCCGGCTACCCCAATAAACACCGACGACTGGCCCTGGCAACATACAACACGCGAACACTCCGGACCGACGAGAAGTTAGCCGAACTCGAGGAAGAATTGAGCAGGTTGCGATGGAGTATTATAGGGTTATCTGAAGTCCGAAGAGAGGGAGAGGACTCGATAATCCTCAAATCCGGTAACCTGCTCTATTTCCGAGAGGGTGACCGGCAGTCCCAGGGTGGTGTCGGGTTTATCGTCCACAAGTCCCTTGTGAACAACGTGGTGAAGATCGAGAGTGTGTCGACCAGGGTGGCGTACCTTATACTCAGAATATCCTCGAGATATTCGCTGAAGGTCATACAGGTCTACGCACCGACCTCGGCACACCCCGACGACGAGGTAGAGACCATGTATGAGGATATCTCTATAGCCATGCATGGTTTCAAAACTCAATTCACCGTTGTCATGGGGGACTTCAACGCAAAACTGGGCAAACGAGACGAGGATGAGCTGCAAGTGGGGCAATTTGGAGTTGGACGTCGGAACCACCGGGGTCACCTACTAGCCAGTTTTATGGAGAAGGAGGGCCTCTACATGATGAACTCCTTCTTCAGAAAGCGTGAGCATAGGAAGTGGACCTGGCAAAGCCCCGATGGTGCAACAAAAAACGAGATCGGCTTCATCATGTCAACCAAGAAGCAAATGTTCAATGATGTCTCTGTGATCAATTCGGTGAAAACCGGGAGCGATCACCGAATGGTAAGAGGCACATTGAACATTAATATCAAGCTTGAAAGGTCTCGACTGATGAAGTCAACGCTCCGTCCAGCACAGATCCAGATCCAAAACCCCGAGAGCTTTCAGCTGGAACTCCAGAATCGTTTCGAGTGCCTAGGGAGCTCCGTGGACGAATACAGCGACGGGTTCGTGGAAGCTGTCCATACGGTCGGGTCTAAGTTTTTCAAGACCCGCCGTACAGATATAAACAAAAAGATCTCTGATCCTACTCTCAAGCTTATGAAGGAGAGGCGTGATGATCCTGCAGTCTTCAGACGATGCGTTGAAATACCGGCAGCTTAATAGACGGATCTCAAAGTCCTTGAAAAGCGACCTCCGCCGCTATAATACTGAGCGTATTAAAGACGCAATTGAGCGGAATAAGGGCTCCAAGGTCTTTGCAAGAGATCTGTCTATTGGGCAGAGCCAGCTCACGAAACTGAAGACCGACGATGGCAGGATCATATCCGCCAAACCGGAGCTTCTGAGGGAGATCGAGAAATTCTATGGGCAGTTGTACACTGCAACCAGTAAACCCGTCGCGAATCTAGTAAAAGACCCTAGAGCTAGATTGACCCGTCACTATACCGAAGACATACCGGACGTCAGCCTGTACGAGATTGGGATGGCTCTTAAACAGCTTAAGAACAACAAGGCACCGGGTGATGACGGCATTACGGCCGAACTCCTGAAGGCGGGTGGAAAACCAATACTTAAGGCCCTTTAGAAGCTGTTTGGTGCCGTCATACTCGAGGGGAAAACGCCACAGGCATGGTGCAGGGGTGTGGTGGTACTCTTTTTCAAGAAGGGTGACAATGCCCTGTTGAAGAACTATAGGCCCATCTCACTTCTTAGCCATGTCTACAAGCTGTTTTCAAGAGTCATCACGAATCGTCTCGCGCGCAGGTTTGACGATTTCCAGCCTCCCGAACAAGCCGGATTCCGAAAAGGCTTTAGCACCGTAGACCGCATACATACGCTGCGGCAGGTTATACAGAAGACCGAAGAGTATAACCTGCCTCTCTGTTTAGCGTTTGTAGACTACGAGAAAGCCTTCGATTCAATCGAGACTTGGGCTGTACTGCAGTCTCTCCAACGGTGCCAAATCGACTACCGGTACATCGAGGTGTTGAAGTGTTTGTACAAAAACGCCACCATGTCAGTCCGACTTCAGGATCAGGCCTCGGAACCTATCTTTCTGCAGCGAGGTGTGAGACAGGGAGACGTCATATCTCCGAAACTGTTCACCGCTGCACTGGAGGATGTCTTCAAGGTTCTGGACTGGAGAGGGCTAGGCGAGTACATCACTCACCTTCGGTTTGCCGACGATATAGTGGTCATGGCTGAGACCATGGAGGACTTCAGTATAATGCTCGATGACCTCAGTAGATTTTCCAAAAGAGTGGGTCTTAAAATTAACATGGACAAAACCAAGGTTATGTTGAATGCCCATGTAACACCCACTTCTATCAAGGTTGGAGACTCTACACTCGAAGTTGTGGAAGATTATGTCTACCTGGGACAAACGATCCAGTTGGGTAGGGCCAACTTCGAGAAAGAGGTCAACCGTCGAATCCGAGTCGGCTGGGCAGCGTTCGGGAAATTGCGCGGTGTCTTCTCGTCCAACTTACCACAGTGTCTCAAGACGAAGGTCTATGACCAGTGTGTGTTGCCAGTGATGACCTATGGCTCTGAGACGTGGTCGCTCACAATGGGCCTCATCAGAAAGCTTACAGTCACGCAAAGGGCAATGGAGAGGGCTATGCTCGGTGTATCCTTGCGTGATCGAATCAGAAATGTAGAGATCCGCAAGAGAACCAGGGTTACCGACATAGCCCGAAGAATTGCCAAGCTTAAGTGGCAGTGGGCAGGGCACATTGCTCGCAGAACGGATGGCCGATGGGGCAGAAAAGTTCTGGAGTGGCGACCGCGAACCGGAAGACGATGCGTTGGAAGGCCTCCCACCAGGTGGACCGATGACCTGGTGAAGGTTGCGGGGATTCGCTGGATGCGGGACGCACGGGACCGGTCAGTGTGGCGACGCTTGGGGGAGGCCTATGTCCAGCAGTGGACGTCTTTCGGCTGATATGATGATGATATGATGAAGCTCGAAGGACCACTTCTTTGTTTGCAATAAAACAAAGAGAGAAAGTAAAATATGGATTTACTTTTATTTAAAATAGAGAAAAAACCAATGGTCGTTACACTCGACGTCTGTGCTGCCAACTCGTTTAAGCAAAAACGCGCTGTTAGCTCTTTAAAAAAGCGCTAGAACGCGCTAAATGGTCGGTTTTAAAAAATGGCTCCAAAAATCGGTCAAAATCGGCACCAAATTCAAACAAAACGCCCAATAATTTGAGACTACAAATGCGTAAACGCATTTTTTTATATTTTATTTAATCAAAATATGTCTTAAATAAGAGTTACTTACATTATAGTACTTGTTAAGTAATTATAAAATAAAGTAGTAACGTGTTAATGTAATTTAACACGTTACTATTTTATTTTAAAGTACGTGTTTTGTAAAAAAAATATAAAATGAAGGGATTAAATTAATTCATCATCGTCTGATTCCACTACAATTGCTTCTACCGCCGAAATAAGGTTGTTCTTTATCAGTTTTGGACTTGAATTTATATTTATCTGTGAATGAAATTTTCCTCAACATGTCGTTGGGAGGTTGATACTTTGCGCAGTTACTTTTGTTTTTAAAGAAATTACAGAGTTTCAAAACGCGCTAGATTTAGCGCTAGGCGCTAGAACGCGCTATTGAACAAAAAAAGCGCTAGATCTGGCGCTGAAAGCGCTAAGTTGGCAGCACTGCTCGACGTAATTTAAGGCGGAAACACATTACTGTGGCGTGGCGTGGCGTGGCGTGGCGCATACTGGCGTGGCGCTGAGTGTGCACACTAAGCTGGCGTGTCGTGGCGCGCCATGGCGCTATTTCTGAATTAGTATACAACGAACCTTTGCAACGTGTAGACGTACATAATATTAACTTCGGATTCGGATGATGATTTCGATGAAGACCTTCAATTTATTTCTTTGCACCTGCCATGTTATATCTCCACCACCCTTCCACCATCTTGGTTGACTGGTAGAGAATACCTTAGGCTATAGGCGATTGGCTTATGCCTATGTTCCTTTAAGTTGCATGAAATGTTAATAAATAAATAAATTTCTCCTAGCAATTAAACTACTTTAGAGCAAAATTTAAAAAAAAAACCGGCCTAGTGCGAGTCGAACTCGCGCACGAAGGGTTCCGTACCATTATCGCAAAAAACGGCAAAAAAATCATGTTTGTTGTATGGGAGCCCCTCTTAAATATTAATGTTATTATGTTTTCAGTATTTGTTGTTATAGCGGCAACAGAAATACATCATCTGTGAAAATTTCGACTGTATAGCTATTACGGTTCATGAGATACAGCCTGGTGACAGACAGACAGACAGACGGACCGCGAAGTCTTAGTAATAGGGTCCCGTTTTTACCCTTTGGGTACGGAACCCTAAAAAAGAAGGCAAGGCAATTTCAAATTTAAAAGTTTTTAGAACAAAAACATAAAAAAACTTAAGTAAAAAAATCAAAAAACCCGACTGCTTCAAAAGCGAACTAAAAAGTTGTAAACAAGGAAAAAATCATGCTGTGCAGTCGGAGGATACATATTCGCCGGCTGGCTGACCAAAATCTGGTGTTTTTTTAAGTTTTTTTATGTATAACTTTTTAGTTAGTTTTTTCGAATTAGATACATTTAAACATATAAGTATTATATATTTTTGAAATCACCTCTTAAAACCCTTTATTTTGATACCCCACACGATGGGTTTGGAAGAAAAAAAAAATTTGGGCCCCCACAATATGGCACCCAAAATCCACCATTTTTCTATTATCCAATTTTAATGTAGCCTATGACACTCGCAGGGTTAAGACGCATCGATTGACGTACGAATCATCAAAATCGGCCAACGCGTTTGGTCTCTGGAACGCCACATAGGAACAAACATACATACATACATACATACATACATAGACTGATAAACACATTACCCTCCTTCGGCAGTCGGGTAAAAAATCGGTTTGTTTACATTTTGATTATAATGATATGCGATTATCTCGGAAACGTGTGGACCGATTTACATGATTCAAACGGATAAAACGGTTTTAGACCAAAACCTTTCATTTGACACTAACTGCATCATGAAATCTCCACAAACAAAAATTTACGTTTTCAAGTTCCTCGCGTAATTATTAATTAATGAAATCTCTTATCAATTCTTTAAAATCTATTTATCTAACAACTTTTAATGTTCAAATTAGGATTCTATATAGTAGTTGGACATAAAACAAAACAAATAGGTACAACACTAATTTGTATCTAACAAGAAAACTGTACGTTGACGTACAAGTTCAACAGCAGCATACAAGCGTCCGCTACGAGTTCACGTCATTGAATGGCGCGCCACGAGCCACGCGGTGTAGAAACACATTTGCCTGGCGTGTCGTGTCGCGCCAGATCGGTGGTGGGGGCTATGGCGCAATCGGTCGCGGGCAGTCCGCGCCACGCCAGGTCGCGCCACGCTGGGCCACGACACTCAAATGTGCCTCTAACCATACTAAATGTATGAAACCGATAGGCATCTGGCGCGACACGCCACGCCACGCCACAGTAATGTGTTTCCGCCTTCACACAAGTGACAAAGAAAAACGTGTGTTGCCACACGTCATAAACAATTTTAAGGCACATTAATGTTGCCTACATAAAATCAATAAAGATTAACAAAAATATTGAATATAATTCTAAATTATTATAGATTACTGCGATTAATTACATCAATCCATAATAATTCAGAATATCAATTTTATATGTTCACATTGTATTGAACATGATGTGTTTATTAGAAGACAGGGAATGGTATTCCTAATATTATTTTAGCAATTTTCCTTGTGGCTTGACGCGATTCGTTTTATCACACCGATAAGCGATGTTTACTGTTATATCTTGTATTAAATAAAATAGATTGTGTAGTCTTTACATGTTTTAATTGTTAACCAAAACCAGTCTATGTCACAGAGCAGTCTCCTCAATCTTCATTATGTTTTGGATACACATACCACAGAGAACTATTATAATATTGATTATAATTATGTTCGGATACATATACAACATCCTTCCTTTCTTATAACTTAAGAAACATCTTATTAAAAGTAACTTACATCAGGTAGCTTAAACTTTACATGACTTCTTAATAATTTCACAAACATAACTGTAACATAATCAACAAACTACTTTATCTTCTAAACATAATTAAGATTTAACATAGTCATCTAAGTAACTTGGTGTTTTAATTTTTCTCCCTGTCCTTGTAGTATATGCAGTTTCATTCTCTACCCTACTTCCTTTACTGTCCCCAATGGACTTCCTAATATCCTGCATACACTCCATATCTTTACTTGGATTAATGACCTGACTCTCTTGTCCCTTGTCTTCATTCCTTCCTGTATCAATCCCTACTTCTAAATCTTCATAATTAATCCTTTCTTTATAAACACCTCCTTTAATCAACATTTTCCTGTTCCTTGTAATTATTTCCCCATTTTCATTTCTAATTTTATAAGATCTAGGATTTTCTCCCTTCTCTATTACAATTCCACTACTATGAGGTTTTCTATTATTTTCATACTGTATTTTCACTCTGTCTCCTTTTGTCAAATCCGGTAATTCTCTAGAACCTTTATTGTAAAACATTCTCTGTCTCTCTTGCCTTTTACATAACTCCTTTCTAAAACTTTCTTTACTTTCATACTTCTCATTTTTTTCTGCCATAGGCAAAACATTCCGTACTTTCCTATTGAATAATAATTCTGTAGGTGTTTTACCTGTGTCTGATATTGGTGTGTTTCTATAAATTAAAAGACCCAAATAAATATCTTTTCTGTCATAAATTAACTTTTTTAATGTTCTTTTAACAGTTTGAATGTGTCTTTCTGCTAACCCATTACTCTGGTGGTGTTTTGGACTAACTATTTTATGTTGAAAGTTCCATGCTTCATTAAAAATTTTAAATTCCTGTCCTGTGAATTGGGTACCTGCATCTGAATACAATAATTCAGGTATGAAAAAATTTGTTTCAAATTATCAATAGTATTTTGAGCTGACAAGTTTTTTAATTCTTGTATTTCAATATATTTACTGTATGAATCTACTACCAACAAATATGGAATTCTATAAAGAAAAAAAATGTCTGTGGCCAAAATTTGCCATGGTTTTTCTGGTACTTCTTTATCAATCATTGACTCTTTTTTATTATTATTTTGAAAACTTTTACATGTGTCACAATTTTGAATCATATCTTCAATCTCTTTATTCATGTTTGGCCAAAATACTGATTTTCTAGCTAACTGCTTACATTTTTCTATACCTAGATGAGCATAATGTATTTTTCCTAAAATTTCTCTTCTTTTGTTATGCGGAATCACTATCTGACTTCCTTTCATTAATAAACCTTCACATTCGCCTAACTCATCTCTATATGTATGATAAACTTTTGCCTCACTTTCAATATCATATTTATTCTCTGGCCATCCTTCACGCACATACTTGCACACTTTCTGTATCACACTGTCCATACCAGTTTCTTCCACTAACTCTTTAAGCTTCCTATCTGTGATGTTGATACTGTCAACTATCATAGCAACATGTGCTTCTATGTCTATATCATATGTTTTGGAATTATCCATTAGATGTGATCTACTTAAATGATCAGCTACTAGCAATTCTCTTCCAGGTTTAAATTTTAAATCAAATGAATATGGCTGTAAATTTATTCTGATTCTTTGTAATCTTACAGGACTTTTATTGAGGGGTTTTGAGAAAATTGACACTAATGGCTTATGGTCTGTTTCCACTAGAAACTGTTGACCATAAAGATATTGGTGGAATTTGGTACATCCATATAGTATAGCAAGACTTTCCTTCTCTATCTGACTAAAATTTTTTTCATTATTTGTCAATGCCCTTGAACCGTATGCTATTGGTTTACCATCCTGTAACAATACTGCACCTAGTCCTTCTTTTGATGCATCTACACTCAAAATTATTTTTTTATCAATGTTAAAATATGTCAAAACAGGGGGTTCTACTAAAATTCTTTTTAATTGCTCATAAGCTTTTTGTTGTGCTTGTGCCCATACAAATGGAACCTCTTTTTTGATAAGTTCTCTCAATGGAGCTGTTATCTCTGATACATTTGGAATAAATCTTGAAACATAATTTATTCTTTTCTTCTTTTTTTCTTTCTATTTATTCTTTTTTTATTCTATTCTATTCTATTCTATCATGCCTAAAAATCTCATCAATTCCTTTTGACTAATAGGCTCTTTCATTTCTACTATCGCTCTCACTCTCCCTTTATCAACCTTCATACCATCAGGTGTAAGAATGTGGCCTAAGTATTTTACTTCTGTCTGATTAAATTTACATTTTGCTTTATTAAATTTTATACCATTTTCTTGTGCTCTTTTTAACACTTCCTCTAGGATCCTATCATGTTCTAATTCTGTTTTTGCATGGACCAATAAATCGTCAATATATATTTCAACACCCTGTATATCTTGGAAAATATTTTTATAAACTCGAAAAACTTCAGGACTTGATGACAATCCAAATGGCAATCTATTATACTGATATCTCCCATAAGGTGTATTAAATGTAGTTAACTCTCTACTATCATCTGATAATTTTAACATGAAAAAAGCCTTACTTGCATCTAAAGTACTGAAAATTTTACTGCTATTTAATTTTGCTGTTATTTCTTCAACTGTAGGAATTTGAATTTGTTCTCTTTTAATTTGTGTATTTAAGTACTGAGGATCCAAACAAATCCTTATATCTGAAGAATTAGGTTTTGACACAATCACCAAACTACTGACAAAATCTGTTGGTTTTTCAATTTTTGAAATAACTCCCATTTTTTCTAAATTTAACAATTCACATTTTAGCTTTTTCATTAATTTAAATGGCACATGTCTGTTCGCCTCAATTTTACCAACCCAATTTTCTTTTAATGTTATATAGTATTCATAACCCTTTATTTCACCTAACCCTTCAAAAACATCTTTGTATTTGGAAAATAAATCTTTAGCCAAAATTTGATAAATTTCTCCTTTTGTTATTGGCACTCTCCTAATCAAATCTAACTGTAATAAAGTCTGCAGTCCCAAAATAGGTACTGTGTCTTTTTCACTCACCTGAAAATTTATGTATTTTAATTTGTTTCCTACTTGGCATCTAAGTGTCACCTGACCTACTGTATTTATAGTATCCCCATTATAATTCAACAATTTTAATTTAGAATTTTCGAATCTGTATACACCAAGTTTGTTACAATCTTTTTTCGACAAAACATTACACTGTGCACCAGTATCTAATTTAAAATCAATACCTTTTTTCTGTTCTACAAAAATTACCTTTTCACTCCATTCTTCTGTTTCCGCTGTCTGGCTAGTTACAGAACCCAAGCACACCTCTTCCAGATCTTCTGACTGTGATCTTCTATTTACTGTCTTGACTAATTTGTTTGTACTTGCTCGACAAGCCTTCGCAAAATGCCCTACTTTCTTGCACTTCATGCACGTTTTCCCATAAGACGGACAGTTCCTTATTTCATGACTGTAACCACAGCGTGAGCATCCTTCTATTTTTCTAATATCTTTTCTTTCTTCTTTCTTTTCTGCTTGCCTGCTAGCCTCTCTTCTATGACTCTCCGTAGCCAGTTCCTTTCTTTTTCCTGTTTGTATTCCTCTCTTCGTCCTTATTGCGTCCACTGTAGATTTTTCTTCAATTTCTCTCATGCCTTGTGTTGCTAACTCTGCTGCTTTACAAATCTGAATAGCTTTTTGTAGTGTTAAGTCACTTTCTCTTAACAACCTGTCTTTCAGTTTAGTATCCAAGATCCCAGCGACCAGCCTGTCTCGTAACAATCTTTCTTGTAAATTCCCAAAATTACAATCTATACTTAATTTTCATAATTCTGTCAAATATGCATCAAAACTTTCGCCCGTTTTTTGTTGCCTAGTAAAAAAGATGTGTGATGCAACACTTTCATTCTTTATAGGTATGAAGTATTGGTCAAACTTTGCTATCACCTTTTTATAATCATTCCTTTCTTCGTTTGTAAGGTCTGCAGTATTATAAATCTCTAGTGCTTCCTCTCCAATGCAATGCAATAGCAACGCAACCTGTATCTCGCCATCATGCTCCGTTGAGCCCGTTGCGACTCTATAAATTTCGAATCTCTGCTTCCATTTCTTATACTCTTCTGCTGTGAGTGCACGTTATTTCTCTGGGGGTTTTAAGCCCGATATACCTTTATGCACCGATGACATGTTTTCGGAAGACGGCATTCCTGCCAAACGAAATCCCTTGCAATCGTCAATGTGGATCTTCTTTTTGTACTAGGTAATTTCTTATTCTGTACTTTTCTATAAATTTTTCTTCTTCTCATCTTTATTTATTATTACGCAGCGCCATGTTATATCTTGTATTAAATAAAATAGATTGTGTAGTCTTTACATTTACTAAGCAAAAAAATAGCAAGTACCTTCATATGGACGCAATGCGGTGCAATTCAACTGTTTTGTATTTGAAATTTTCATAGGAAATACATGGGTGGACATCCCTATCGACGCAATTTTGATTGCCTCGCGCCATCAGGCAGGTCCCTTAGATGTGCTCTAGGATATCCAAGGTGGAAACAGTTAAAGCACATAGAATTATGGGCTTCAACAGAAAAAACTGTGCTCAGATATAATAAGACAAAAATAATTGAAGCAAGTGAAACCGCGGCTAGAAGCCAATTTCCAATAAATTATAAGATACTTTCTAATACCACAAAGTTCAATGCCCAACAACAACAATGTCTGGGCGATGCCACCGAATTCTTGAAAGTTTGTCCCCAACATAACCCTGCCTGTAATTTAATTCCACCAACTTATTTAACCAACTACGCCTGATATACAAGGCATATTTGATTCGCAGCTAGATTTCTACGAAAACATTCAGAAACTTACTATAGGTCTACCAGAATCTCATGGCATTTTTTATTTTTTTTAAATTGTGATTTTCATATGGCAATGTCAATTGTCACCTGTCAAATCAAAGTACTTGATGTGTCAACCGCTGCTGAAATTTTTTGATATTATCTTGAAAATTTGTTATTTTTGTAAAAATTTCGAAAAACCCAATTCGATCTCAAGCGAGACATATTGTTTTCAATGTGTATCATAAAATAAGGGAAGAAGAAGGCGTAAATCAAACTCAATCTTTGATTTTAAAGTGCGTCGTAGAGTGCACCGGTAAGTTGGACTGACTTGTTTTGAAACTTTTAGTTTATTTTAAGTTTTCTTACTTAATTTTTATTTCTTTTCATTACCATTATATGGTAAATCGTAGGTCAAGGCACATCGAATGATGGCCGGAAGGAAATGGCAACAGTATTGTAACTGTTATTAATTCTTCGACAAGATATTGATTTTAACGGAGATTGAGAATCTTTGACGTAAGAAAAATATTAAGTAATAATCCGCGCCCTGCAGTGGAACGTGTATATAGACGGGAGTTTTTCGAGTGAAGTTCAGTGGCTGTTAATATTATTTGCAAATTGATTCCTAGTGGATATTGTGATATATTATTGGTGTAGTTTTGTGTCTCAACTGTCTACGCAACTGGACAATTTGTAAAATCATTGTCAGAAGCGATCTCGGGATAGTGGAGCGGAGTCTTTTATTGTAGTATTGACTGCCTCTGCAAAGCTTACTGGAAAGACTGACTCGATACAATTTGCTGCCAAATATTCCAAAAAACATTAGAATCTGTTACATCCGCATTCTAATGCATACTAAAGAATAAATATAAGATCCAAAACTCTTTCCAAAGACGTGGCTAACAACCAGCCTAGGTCCTAGCAACCAGGCCATAAAACTTACATAAAAAAAAGTATATATAGACTGATGATGATGAATGACTATATGTAACATGATACATATTATTATTGTTTAAAGACTTTATACATAAAGAGATTGGTTTGAATATGTTAAATGCCAATGAGAAAGAACCATTTTGATGGAGAGAGATGACATAAAACTACAAAGATACAAGTTTTTGAAATGCCAGTGGAGTTCATGGAATCGTATTCTAGTTTTCTAGTTCTGAATTAGGTTTTAAGTTATTAGTATGATTTAAATGATATATAATAAATTAGTACTTAAATTAATATTCAATTGATTTATTTTTCCTATGTTAAGAACCCGATGTATAACAACATTATTCATACACATACCTATAATACTCACAGTGGATCTCTGAATTTGTTGCAAGACCCCGCGCAGTAGCTATTTTCATGTCAATGTTGAAGGTGAAGATAGCATTGTATAACTATCTTTCACTCGCTTATGTATGTCAAATCGTCCTATCTCGCTTACTCTATGCAGTATACTCGATGACAAACTGTTTCTTACGCAATGGTTGGCAGGACCAAGTTCAAAGACACAAATATCCGCTGTGACTACTATAATATAGGTACCTCATGTTCATTAATACTAAAGACATAAATAAAAATTAAACAGTATCAAGTCAACAAATCCAATTTCCCCAGTATTGCACACAACAAATTTTTATTTCCACATTTGCCATGTGATTCCGGTAGACCTATAATTCTGAACAAGTTTGGACTAACAAAATTTTCTAAACTCAAAATGTTTTCAAACAAACGGATGAACTGTCATAAAATATTGAAAACGAATAGAAAAGTTTATACTCTATGTAGTAAAAAAGTTCTAGTAGATTTATATTTTCAAGTCATAAATCCATTGTTCCGTCTCCATTGGTAGTACAATGAGCTTTGGTTGTGAACATAAATATTCTAGGATCTAAATTGAATATTTTAACAGAGAAAACCGAGATTAAATCATATTTAATCCAGCTCTACAATGCTTCAAATCTACTTGGTTGCTGTATTAACATTAAAATGATAATTTAAGATAGATACTATAATAATGAGTTATTAGTTCTTAACGTTTTGTTGTGTTATAGTGAATAATAAGTCCTGAAGTATGAATTTATTAAGCCTATAAGAAATATTAATTTTTCCACATATTTTGCCTTCGACTTACTGCGTCATAAATATTATATAAACACGAAAGTGAAGATAAAGTGTTTCTATGTGTTTAATAGGTTAAAGGTACAGCTAAATTTACATACTAGGTAGACTTTGCTTCAAAAACTACCTTTGTATCTATAAAAGAACGTTGTGCAAGTATGTACTTGGTCAAAATATCTGTGCACTTGGCGCAGTCACGTCACTCCATAGATAAATATACTCCTACTATAGATAGGCAACTTCGCGCTTCGCTCGAGGTCGCGAAAGTGCTGCTGTGTAGTGGTTGCTTCATGAACTAAAGCTGCTGCCCTACATAAATAGCATACGTAGGTAGGTACCTATATAGTGCAGCCGCAGGTACAGGGTACCCAGCTTCTGTAGATAATATTGTTTTATTGCATTATTTTCATAAATTTGTGTTTTAAGGGTAACACAAATCTTGAAAACAATGCATGACATTTTTCTCGAGAAAAAGAAAACAATATGTTATGTTATTATTTTTTATTTCGGGTTTTATGAGTTACATAATAATTATGAGCTGCAACTTTCATTTCATCACTTTCATCCCAAAACGTGGTTTTCCCAGATATCAACTGGTTCATATCTTTACACCAATTGTTCAAAAAGAATATAATTATTTTTTTAACCATATACGTTAATATTAAATTTCTATGCATGTTACATGTAATAAAATTGTAGTTGATATTTGTTGATAACACTAATTCTAAATATGCTTTTATATTTTTACTTTGACATTTTGTCTTCAGTACTTCCGTAACAATATTTTCTGCATAAAAAAAAAATGAAAACGCTTCACGACTTGGATAAGAAAGCCAAGTTTTTGTGCTATCATACTCTTTAATCCTAATATATTTATGATACTCTTGCATTTCTTCTGACTCAAAATCATGTCTGCAGGTTTGACAATCTTTATAAATATTTTTTTTTATAAGATAGATAAGCCACCCACTACAGTATGCTACTGCTGCACATTTTTCTTTGTTTTCGGGATTAGTTATTAAATGTTCTACATCTGCGTCCCTTATGCACAAGTGCTCCTCAGATAATTCAATGTAAACATTGCTTGTTTCTGGTAGGGGCTGGTTTTCAGTTAAAATTTTTTTTAATGAATGTAATAATTCGAAATTGTCTTCTTCACAATTTGCCCCTACTGATTTGTAAGATGTTATATTACATATCAGTAATGATTTATAAGCGTTTATAAAAGCATATGCACTTGGCATATTATTGCGGAGACCATGTGCTCTTATTGCCCCAAAGAAATTTTCTAAGGGGTCTTGATTAATATGGCGCAGCAGTATCGATGTCAAACCTGCCGAATGCAAATTCTTTGTCAAGGCGAGAAAAGCTTCGATACTTTTTATCCAACTCGTTAAAGACGGCACAGTTGCTCTGTTACCAGTTTTTGTGATGAACGTCATGGATTTCAATATTGGTAAACTTTTATACCACAATTTGTGATGTGGAGATTGCCGAGTTACAGCACATCTATAAATTTTTCCTAAAGCAGGTTTATGGAAATTGCCATTCACAGAATCAAATAATTTGTCGAAAAATAAGAGGAGATCGGCTGTGTCCACACTTTCTTTCGGGAGTTTCCCTTCATCTGAAAAAAAAAAGTTTTGAATTAACTTTCAACGTGATTTTATGCAACAATAATGAAAGATTCACTAACGCCTGGCCAGACTAAGGTTTTACTTCGTTACTTAACGCGTTGATGAACATTACTCACTAACACTGAGCCTACTACTGATGCTACAAATTAATATTGCTTTTTTCTTTTACAGTGTGTTCATTTAATAACGAAGCAGCCACTAAACTTAATACAAAGACAAAATTTAGTGTTAGTAAAAATGTCCAATGAAAAACAAACCTGCCATGTATCCCATAGTCAGGCCAACGGTGTTGCTGAACACTTGTGTGCAGTGTTTGACTCTCATTTTTGGCATAAGTTGTGGATAGACATGCTCAGCTGTTAAGTTTGTCATGAGCTTAACTCCTCTGTATTTTGGTCCTCGTTTATATAATGCTTCTATGTGTGACCAGGAAGCTAACTTTGTTTTACCATCTTCTTTAAACTGTAAGTCTTTGGTAAGTAAGTTATTTCTGACGCCCTTCATGAGATGAGGTGGGTCATAAATTGGGTATACTTTTTTTGAATTTATCTCAAAAAAGCCTCCAGGATAACTCTTGCCACGTCTTAAATAATTACCTTCAGTTTCCTTCATCAAAAGGTTAAGTGCTGCCATATTGGTTGCACCTTGGTCACATACTGTTGCAACCACGTTTAACCCAATTTCATTTAAACATTTAATAATAGCTTTTAATTGCTTGCATAAATCTGCCGTTTTACTGCTTCCTTTACAAAATGAAAATGAGATAGGTTGTTTGTATTTCTTACAAATACCCCTTATCATAAAAACACATACATGGTCACAGAATATCTTCGATCTCTCTTCACCATTATCAATAAAACCGTGGATAATGTCATTGGTCTTGTCATAAGATAAATTAGGTACTATGGCCATTTCGTCAAAAATCAGACAGCAATACTTGTGACGGGCGGGCATTCTTTCTACTTTTTTTTTTAAATGTTGATATATCATTTCGTTGAATCCTGGCTGTAAATTTATTTTACAAAGCAATTTTTCTAAAGTTTTTCGCTTGGGAAGTATGCACATTTGACCAAGTATTCGGTATGCTCTAGGGGATGGCTTGTACAAAGATAAACAGAGAACTTTCTCATCTAGGGTAAAACGTCTCCCTGCAGGTTTCTTTGCAAACTGATTGATCTGCATCGCGAAAAATGTCTGAGCTGCTGGTGTCATTTTTTCTTTCACCATTTGATAAGCAGAAGATTTCAAAACTTTTTCTGCACTCATCAATTGCATTCTTAACTTTTTGCTTGTATTGCGAGCTTTGCGCAATTTTCCTTTTATATCTGTTATTACGTCTTTCAGCTTCTTTTCTGTTGCTGTCAAAGGCGTGGAAATCCTATGATAACCTGAAAAAATAAAAACAATATTATATATTGGCTATTATTTAGAATATAGAATATTTATTTTGAACATCACTAATAGTTTGCAAGTCTTACTTCAATATTCATTACTTTAATCTATACTAATATTATAAAGAGGAAAGATTTGATTGTTTGTTTGTTTGCATTGAATAGGCTCCGAAACTACTAAACGGATTTCAAAAATTCTTTCACCGTTGGGAAGCTACACTATCCCCGAGTGATATAGGCTCCTTTTTATCCCTGTATTCCCACGGGAACGGGAACAACGTGGGTGAAACCGCGAGACGTCTGCTAGTATTTAATAAGTTTGTTGTTTTTTATTTACCTGGTTTTGAAGATATGTCTGTATCCATTTGAACTGGTCTGGTAGAAATGGCGGTCTCCGTTTGAAGTAAAATAGATGGCATTTCATTATTCTTTACTGTAATCACATAAAAAAAAACAAAATTAAACATTGTATTGTGTGTAGATTACATACTGCAAAAACTCTATTAGCAAAATTGGTCAACACTATCTTTGGCCGACTATATAATATTTACCTGGTATGGAAGATACATCTATGTCCATTTGAACTGGTCTGGTAGACGCTGTCTTTATTTGAACTGAAGTAGATGGCAGTTCAATATTCATGACTGTAAGAACATAATAAAAACAAATTTAAACATTGGGCTATTTATTAATACAAAAAACCGGCCAAGTGCGAGTCGGACTCGCACACGAAGGTTTCCGTACCACCGTTAAATATTTAACAATACGTAGTTAAAAAAAACTGCATGTTAGACCATGCACATGGAAGGGTTCTGTAGTTGGGATGAATATTATGAACAAACTTAACATTGTAGTTGAAAAACATGTTCTCCCATACATTGCAAATGTAAGTTTGTACGTTCAATATTGAGAGATTTATCATTTCATTTTAAGACCATAGACTTCTTATAAGTTTTCCTGGAATCTATAGGTACAGAAAGAACTATTTTTTTTTTTTTTTTTAATTTTGCTATCCTTGCTTTCTAAAAGGTGACACCTGAGTAAGAAAAAAAACAGTAACGCTATTAGCATTATCGTTCAACGCGCCTAAACCATCACTTCAAAAAACTTTACATTTTACAAATAATAACAAATCTTGTATTAATATTATTATTAAAACTCTCATAATAATTTGACTTAAATGGCCTTGATGCTATAAATTATTATACTTTTCCATTATTATAAGTTTATGTAATGTATCATTAACCTGGCCTTGAAGATACATCTGTGTCCATGGGAACAGGTCCGGTAGAGGAGGCTGTCGCCATTTGAATGGGCATAGATGGCAGTTCAATATGCCTGCGCTCACCAACATGGACACCTGAAATTTATAAGGGGATTTTTAATGAGGATATGATAATGGGATAAATGGATTTATTCTTATGAAGCCCTTAAGACACAATTTCTAATAAAAATACTGAGTAACATTAATCTGCTTAAATCTCGTGAAGTAAGTTTCTATTTTACATGTTTTTCTTAGTTTTGTATTTCACAAAACAAGATATGGTTAGATAATTTAATTTTACTTTTTTCTATCAATAAACAGAGTATAGTTATTAAAATTAACAAATTTTACCTGGAATTTCAAGTGTTGGAATTGCCAGTGCAGTAAGTTTCATATTTGGAAATATGTAAACATCTTCAAAATGTTTATGACACACTTTTCTGTTCTTATGTATAAATTCATTATCTTCTCCAATAATATCACCTCCAATTTTCATAACCCAAGTGCGAAAACGTTCTATTTGAGCAGGATTGTTTGGATTTGGAAACCGGTGCAACGGCAATCCTAAAACATGATAATTAAAAAATTGTTACAAGATGTTCACCAAATATAAATAGAAAAGAATCTGACTACTCAACTCTGTCTGGAGTCACACATAATTTAGTGCTCAAATTTAAAATTACTGACTTTTCTAGATAACTTATATTATGTTTAGATATTTGTTACTCAATCACACATCAACAGCTGAATGAGTTTGGGTAAACACAGGTACATTATGACCTGGATTAACTTGAGGACTTTTTAGCCCAGTAAAAGGTTTCCATGGAATAATCTCCAATCACCTTCGATCAAGAATACAGTAGATTAGGGATCTGGAACAAAATTATCGGGAAAGTGTACATGTTTGCACACATAAATGTATATTTGTCACTATGAAATATACAAAACAGGATAAAAACAACAACCTAAATTGATTATAAACCTTTATGCTCGAACATTAAGTTTTATTTCGCTTACAATATATTTGTATTTTAGACCTTCACAGAGACGTCATTGATGTTCCTAATTTGAAATAAGACCAAACTTTTGTTAATAGTCTTATTTCTCTGGCCGTTTTTCAAGTGCTAATCAGTCGTATTCTTGATTGAAGCCAATCACTAAGCAGACGAAGAATAATAGGAGTAGGAATGTGAGAATTGTTAGAGTAGTAAGTCTGTTGCTCAGTGGGTAATTTCAGCATTCCATGTGGTAACAATCAATTGGACATAGTTATGCAAACTAGAACCAACCCTCAAAAAGAGACTTTCGAGTAAATTAGATTTTTGTTTCTAAAGTGTGTAGAAATAAATAGGTAAGTTATTTGAGATAAACAACTTTACAACGTTAAGGTTGGTATTCATGACGATACAGGACAACTAGAGTAATTGGATTTTTGATATATTTTAGTATTTGTTTTCGATCAAGAGCCTGATGGTTCCTTATTGCAAATTACTGTTTTGTGGGTTGGTTCTTTATTGCAATTATATTTAAGTTAAGCAAAATAGAACCAAACATCGTGGTTCCCTTTAGCAAGAAATAGTCAAACAGAAATTTGTCCCTTTTTATTTTAAACGAGAACCACGCGGCTTGGTTCTATTTTGCATAATGGGAATGCTGAAGATCTACAGGTACTATGCGACATGAGTCTGTTTAGCTTTTAAAAAGTGACTATATCTAGGGTTGGTATCCTTGGCGGCTTTCATTATTATAAGTAAACATTGTCTCTAGCAGCTTAGTTCTTTTTTGAGTATTTGAAAGTTGATTCGTAGATTCTGTTGGTACCAATAACTCAATTTCACCCGTTTTGTGGGTTGGTTCTAGTTTGCATAACTGTGTCCAATTATAAAAACTTTGAAGTAGGAACCAGTTACTTAGTGTGCAATGCATGTGTAGAATTTCAACATTTTACAGAATACGCGTTTTTTGGCTGCATAATATTATGCCTTAAGTACGTATTAATTAAACAATATACTCAGACTGAGACAACTTACCGCCTCCAAGTTTCATGGAACAGCCGGGAACACAACAAGACCTTTGAGCCATCGTAAACTTATCGAGCACAAGGAAAAGTTCACGATTAGTGTTTTATCACAATCTTCACGTAAAGCCGGAGGAACAAAGTTCAACTCAACGTACCGAACGAATGAAAATAAAACAGAAAACACGAAAATACAAAATACATGAAACTTAACAGGTTATGCAAAAAAAACTTGTGCTCAAATCAGGGTTACCAACGCCTAAAAATAAATAGCCCTAAGATCAAGATGAAATAGCCCTGAATACAATATTCAAAAGCCTCAAAAAAAGCTCTGTATTGGATACCTATTCAAAAAGGGTATTATTTAAATGAGTA
Organism: Orthosia gothica; assembly: GCA_949775005.1. Classification (NCBI taxonomy): domain Eukaryota; kingdom Metazoa; phylum Arthropoda; class Insecta; order Lepidoptera; family Noctuidae; genus Orthosia; species Orthosia gothica. Next base: position 37,626 of record CATKRY010000300.1, on the reverse strand, counting down.
GGTATCTCGTTTTACTAAGGTAAATAAAATATAATTTCGTTTTAATTACTTTTTAATAGAACTTGTCTATGTAAATAAATCGTTTAAGTTCCAACTTCGTGTTTCATTTGAGCTTTCGGAGTTTTTTAGACAATGTTTACAATAAACAAACTGTAACATTTTCTGAAATGATGTAACGAATCATCTATCATCTCGTTTTAAAATGAATCGTATCATTAAACTTTGCATTTCAAGGAACTTTTGGTTTCTTTAGTATTGCATAAAATATTATTTATGTCTGTAATAAAAGCCCAAAATGTTTTTGGGCCCTAAAAAGAGCCCAACATGGTTATTTTTGCTCTAAATTTGGGGCCAAAAGCCCTAAGTTGGCAAGCCTGGGCCTTTAATCAAAATAATGTTTGGCTTAAAGGTCTCGTAACCAAGCCAGTGGCTTCGCCACAAATAATAAAAAAATAAAAAAAATGTCTAATGTCAATGCCACTTAACTGTCAAATGTACAAATGTCAACGTTACTTTAGTGTCATCGTTATGTCATTGAGTTTTGGTGAAACTGCCACCTAGTACTAATCATTTGATAAAATTACAAACAGCATTTTGTTTCTTGAAGCAGCTAATAGATGGCAGTGCTTACAGCGTACCCGTGCTGTTTGTTCTAAGATACCACAGCATGCGTCACTCTGAGGTTCGACTCGCTATTGGCGCACACGGCTGATAATCTTCATAGAAAGAAACGCTCGACGTAGCGCCATTTTTTTTTAATGATGCATGACATTTCTGCTTGGCTGTGAATGGCTGTCGCAGGCACCGGTAGGCCGCCATTTATTTTTGTATGATTTGAATTTTGACATGACATTACAGGTACTTACTGTGTTGATCGAGTGAAGTAGTACTATTACTTTTGCTACTTCCAAACTTCCAAAATGTATTACGACTGCTGTGTTTGTAAATCTTTGCGACAAGTCGCTATTTTGCATCATTTCCCGTGTAATGAGAAAAGACTCGCTAAGTGGTTAAAGTGTCTAAACCGTGATGATCTGAAATCATTATCACCAGAACAACTTTCGAAGATTTTCATTTGTTAAAAACACTTTGAAAAGAATTTCAATACGTCCAAATTACGTCTCATTGGCAGTGCCTATCCTTCTCTGTTTGCTAAAGATGAGATTTTGACTGGAACAGCATTTCGGCAGATTGACGGTAAATATTATGAAGATACATTAATTATTACCATTTCTTGCTTCGTTAGTAGTACCATGCTGATTTTCAAACTTACCTCACTATTCTCAGGTTTTAATTCAGTGACTGAGGTGCCTAAGTTCATCAGTAAAATATATTTATTGTGAACAAACTCCAGGATATTGTTACCCTTTAATGTACTTTTGTTAGCAATATCTATAAGTCATTAAGTGTAGTAATGAACCAATATAACCATTATCATGTGATCTTCAATCTGGTGTCTTCCTAAAAAGAATATTAACGACCACTCCGGTCCAACTTTAATAAAGAAACATTTCACTGTAATTCAAGATTCAGACCTAATAAAACATAAGAAAGTATAGCAATGACAAGATCAAACTATAAAGTACGGATATATATGTAATATGGTATTAAAATGTGCGAGCACACACAGGTTGTCGGTATGAACCCAGGCAGGCACTTTACTTTGTGTAAATTAATTCATCACCACTGCTCTCAAAACGGTAAAGGAAAACATCGTGAGGAAACCGGCATGTCCTAGAACCAAAACTTCGAAGACATGTGACATCCACCAACCCGCACTGGGCCCTCGTGGTGGATTATGGCCCATCCCCTCTTACAGAGAGGAGGCCTGTGTCCCAGCAGTGGGAACATTAAAAGGCTGATGATGTGATGATGATGGTATTAAAATGCAAATGTGACCTAAAGTATATTGCTTTAACAAAATATATTTTCAGTCTTCAAAACAGTTTCATGGATACTGAAATTGTTGTTGTTTGTCTGATTTCAGAAAATGTATTACCTCAGGTGGAGCTTTTATACTCCCGTAAAAGACACTTTGACCACACATACTCCTTGGAACCACTGGAAGGTTTGTTATTGGTATAATTTTGTCTTGCTACTATAATTAAATTATTTTTCTCAAACATGCTTGGTAATTTGAGCATTATTTTGACTACCTTCTTTGAGATAAATTGAAATTGTTGTACTGGCCAAATACATGCGAGCAGCGGCCAGCAAAAGTTGTATGAAAATCAATATCTGTCTTGTTTAGCGGCCAAATAAATTATATAGTAAACTCATATCTGACATGTAATTTTAAAATGGAACAATCTTACTCCGAAAAATGGCAACCAAGGTGGTAACTTATCAAAGGTTTTATTTACATTTCGAACTAGCTTGCAAATAGAAAGCTGTTTAATGAAAAAAAAAAAAAAAACAAATGTGGGCAAAATTGTTGTTGTTCGTCATTGATTTTGAAAAGTAATGCATGCAATGCAGTAATGTATTTGGCAAAATGAGGTCTAGGTACTAGGTTTTAATTACCGCGCATTATTTGAGTGATTATATTGATAAAAGTACTAAACAAGCCTTGGCCACAACTAGGCATTGATGGACTTAGGTATGTGTGCCTTAGCCCACATTTACATGTTCGTTCATCAATGTCACTTTTGCTGGCCGCTGCAGTAATGTACTAATAATTTATTAGACAAGTGCCATAATTTTCTCTTTTGCTTTTTCAGAAATTCAGGCGGCTGCTTCTAACTCAAATGAATTTCCTCTGAAGTGCTTACCACAGTATCCACAATCTAGTCAAGATTCAGGTATCTCAAATTTCTTAGTTTATGTATATTAAATGCCTTGTTCAAATGTAAACTCTTTGATCATTTTTTCTTTGATTTCAGAAGTCCTAGCTCCTGTGGCCTCCAAACTTTACTACAAGTTCCACAAAATGTACCAACTATTCAGGAGTCAGGTAATTCAGAGTTCCATTCAATCAGAAGATTTTTTTAAAATTATAATAACCTTCTGGTATAAATCAAAATAATCAGAAAATGTAACCCATAGGCTTATATCATCATACAGAGTATATTGCAATGTTTCAGATTCGTGTCAAGTCCGGAATGTAAAAACGCTGAACACTTCCAGAAAACGATTAATAACAAATATAAAAAGAAAATTCGCCGACATGCCAAATGTACAAAGAGTACAAAAAGGCAAAACAACAAACGGACTTTAACAAAAGAGCTAAGAAAGTTCTGAAGTTTAATAAGGAAACTTCCTTCGAAAAGTTGACAGCACACATGAACCCTTATGCGAAAATAATTATGAAAACGCAGATTAATCTTTGCACTGAAAATAAGAAATGGCGTCGATTTAACATAGAAGAATAACTGATTGCATTATCGATAATGAAGCAAAGTCCTAAATGCTACAGATTTTTACCCTAAATATTTATATTACCATCGAGGTCAACATTGAATTAGATGGTGACAAAATTAAATATTGAAACAGAAATCTGATCCACAAGTTTTCAAATTAATAAAAAAACAGGTTTGTACCTTTTACTATGCAATATGAAAAACCTTGGTTAAATCTTATAATAATTATTTGTTAGTGGAACCCTAACCTAATACAAACAGAATGCTTGTATGGCTGGCCATGCATAACGCACATAATACCTATAACCTGTTTTTTAATAAATTATTTATATGTCGGAAACACGAGGGCTTCCTTCCATATACCCTCGTACTTGTGGGCTTATCGTGGGTTATGCATGCACGAGGCAGGTAACTTATGCCGTTTTAGAGATATTCCATTGTCCAATTCTAGTAGCAATTTGACGCGCCAATTTGAAATCACTTTTACTATTCACTAGCCTGATACTTTTAGACGCAATCACGCAACTCCACCGGCACCAATCATGCCACCCATCTCACTTGATCGCGATACCGTCTCCAGTTCTCTCTACTCAAGTCAACCCCGCGCTGCCGCGCGCCTTCTCTCCAAATTGTCTGTCACTTTGCTCTAGGATTCAAATCCTTCACTAGCATTGGACACTGGAGAAAACTAAGTGTTACCAATCGAATAAAATCTAATTGAAATTTGAATCAGAAGCTAAATGTTGCCAACTAAATAAAACTGAATTAATAACTTTACAAGCGATATTTCTTCGTTCCCAACTATTAATCATTTACCTTCCTCCGATACGGCCATCTTGACATTCAAACGGTCCCACGTTTGATGTAGAGCGATGAACAACATCGTTACTCAATTGTGATGAAAAACAAAAACCAAGAGAACAAAAAAAAATTAAGTACCTAATAGGTTAAGAGGCGAGTCCTTAAGAAACACCTAAAAAGGCACTTACAGTTTTCGTTATTTCTAAAGATTCACCGCGCTGAATTACACAAAAAAAAATATGAAGAACCTTAACAGATGTGCCAACAGTTTCACCGCGAGATATTTGTAAAACCATCCTAAATTTCTAAAAAAAAAATTGTTGAAATCTCTCAAAAACATCTAAATCGACCTTTTCTATTTGCACTATTGTCATAATTCTAGAAGATTTTTTATAAATCTCTTTAGATATATCGTGACACGAAAGTATGAATATGACGTTCACCGTTTTATTTATCTAATAAGTCACACCAAATGATAGTAATCCACGTTTCAACATTGTTATTTTTTCTACACAAATTGTTTTCTATTCCCCATACATTTTAGTATGGAGCGTTACGCTCCAGTAATTTGTTTTATAATCGACCACGCGCGCGACAAATTTTCAGTGCCGTCTTAGACTCCAAGGTGAGAGCACGTCCGTTTTTTTTCCGAGCCGAGTTCGCAAAACGTCTACGCACACATACACAATAGGCATAAGGGTGGGTCGCGAGTGTCGTGACATGACTGTAGCACTATTCAAGCAATAAGATAAAATGGACCAATTCATGTTTTTGGTAATCATGTGTCTTGTAAGCCATACTATTGCAAGCAACTGAATTCAACAAATATAAATGGTGAAATTGGCACTGATAAAAATTTTTGCCGGTAATGAAAGCTCACACCTTTTTTATTGCCGTAATGAAACTTGTCTCAAGATTAGTCAACAATGCTAAAAGCTTAATTTATAAAGTCAATAGTAATATAGCAGAGGTTTTTAAAAGTGTTGTTGCAAAGTTCGTAGGAGGAAAACTAATTAATTTCTCAACTAGACAATCTTACGCAGCTCGTTGTGCAACGTGCGTTGTGGCATTTAACATTAAGCAGCCACAAACCTACTTGTACAATAAAATCATACACAAAATACCTAACATATTTATAAGCCATCATGAGTTGAAAAAACCGGCCAAGTGCGAGTCGGACTCGCGCACGAAGGGTTCCGTACTTGGTAAATTGCGGTTTACGATTTATGACGTATTAAAAAATTAACTACTTACTAGATCTCGTTCAAACCAATTTTCAGTGGAAGTTTACTTGGTAATTAATGTACATCATATGTTTTTTTTAGTTTTATCATTCTGTTATTTTAGAAGTTACAGGGGGGGGACACATTTTACCACTTTGAAAGTGTCTCTCGCGCAAACTATTCAGTTTAGAAAAAAATATAATAGAAACCTCAACATCATTTTTGAAGACCTATCCATAGATACCCCACACGTATGGGTTTGATGAAAAAAAAACAAATTTTGTTTCAGTTTCAAGTATGGGCACCCCCAAAATTTATTGTTTTTTTTCTATTTTTGTGTGAAAATCTTAATGCGGTTCGCAGAATACATCTACTTATCAAGTTTCAACAGCATAGTTCTTATAGTTTCGGGAAAAAGTGGCTGTGACATACGGACGGACAGACAGACATGACGAATATATAAAGGTTCCGTTTTTTGTTTGCCATTTGGCCACGGAACCCCAAAAAAAGGTTCTAGATCTAAGCAATAAAATAAATAAATTAGAGAACATCATTCAATCAAGCATTATTTTTTGTACTTATCATAATAATAATTTAAATGTTGTATTACATATAGTAATTATTTTTTCTAACAATCAAACTACACAACCGATTACACTGTGACCCCACCCTTTATTCACGACTATATTACTATGGGCACGCGTGGCGTGCGGAGCGGTGAATCAATAGCTAATACATTGCGCGTTTTTGAGACAAGCTTACAAATCCTTCAGAAGCGAACGCGCATTGAAGCTATATCATGCCCGTCGCGCCGCATAATTTTTCACTTGTTCTTGGGTGCGTGTACACTACAATGTGTGATGCAAATGTGTTAGTGAAAATGTCGATGTGTGGGTTCTAAAATAAGTTCTCACGCTCGCAAACCTGCCTCTTAAGTTCGGCCGCTCCTGACCAAATAAAAAAAATTACGTGGTCGTGACATCTTCCACGTGAAACCTTCAATCAACACCTTATATTACCAGCCTACAACAAAAATCAAGTACTTCTTTACTCATGAAAACATAATTCTCATAGCTTTCACACTGTTCATTTGTTTTCTCCATGTAAATCTAGGTCTCCACACCGTACACCGTACACAACCATCGTCGTACTCTCGAAACAGATACCTCACCGTTTAGACAACCATATTAACACTAACACATTCTAAACGGTTACCGAAGCACCAGAGGTACCAGGTTCCCAACAGACGTCAAATCGGTCTCGAAGCACTTAGTGTGCCAACCACCCAAACGCCCAACACAACATACCATGCCACATACACCAAACAACGGGTCACCGAGGCCCCAGAGGGACCAGGCTCCCCCAGACACACAACAGGTTACCAAAGCCCCAGAGAGACTAGGCTCCCCCCAGACAACAGGTCACCAAAGCCCCAGAGGGACCAGGCTCCCCCAGACAACCGGTCCTCTCGAAGCAACAAGACTGCCAGATACCCATGTCACATACACTAAACAACAGGTCACCGAAGCCCCAGAGGGACTAGGCTCCCCCCCATACATATCCAGCAATGTTTCTTGGTCCCACAGCAATTGCTGTGCCTCCTGATGGTCAACCCTGTGACCATCCTGCAACCATAGTCATCCTGACCAGGCCTCGTAACCCATCTCGGTTACAGCAGTCATCTTTTGACCACTCACCAGCCTACCTTAGGCTTCAGCAGTCATCTCTGACCACTCACCAGCCCATCTTAGGCTACAGCAGTCATCTCTGACCACTCACCAGCCCATCTTAGGCTACAGCAGTCATCTCTGACCACTCACCAGCCTATCTTAGGCTACAGCAGTCATCTCTGACCACTCACCAGCCTATCGTAGGCTACAGCAGTCACCGCAGTGACTACTCTTCACCGCACAGTCAGTCCTTTGACCATGCACACGACCTCACCATTGCTAGATTGATTTGAATCAGTCTTCACCATAGTACATTCAGTTACGTTAACGGGTACTTGATCTTTCAGATTTTCTCTAACTCATCATGAACCAAACAAAGCCTTTAATTCAACACCACCATTTAATTCATAATTGCCACCATTCAGAATTCCAATTCACTTCCAAACAGCACCTTTAAACCAAAATGAAATTTGTTATTTCAATCTTTACTCTCAGTATCAATCTTTATTCTGAATACAACGGCAACCTCACATTCAGGATTTCATACACAGCCAAAAGCATACTCAAGAACTCTATTCTATGTTCATGATTTCATACCAAACTCTCAGTACGATAGGTATAATAACTACCAACACCAAACATTACCAACTTTGCAAACTAAAAATTAAATCATGCACCGCACATCACCGACTTTACATCTGTGTTAACATTATTAACACAAAATAGCGTTAGGTATGTTCACAATGACCAGCACAGACTATTCAACTATTCAACAAGTTAGCACAGCCATTACTGACAGTATACTTCAAATTCCAAACTTATTATTCAAGTTAGGTAGGTACTAGACTTCCAACATGTCACCACACAATTCACAAATACACACCTTTATTTAAAGAGATGATACAATTATTAAAATTTTTGAACAATGTTCAAGATTACCGAGGCCAAGCATCGTTGAACAACACAGAACAAGGAAACCATTCTTAGTTTTCTCCAAAAAAAACAAAAACCCATGTACCAAGTACATCAAATAGAACCCAAGTATCCCATCCGTGGTCTACAATTCACAATAACTTAGCAAATACATTTGCTACACAGAATGCACTTTCAACTTAAACGCCGAATAAACTCTGGACTCCGTCATCTCTCTGACCCACGAAACTGAGAAACCGTTCTATGTGAATTAAAATGTTGCCAATTGAACATCTATCTCATCCTCAGCCACAACTTGGAACAGTTATTGGCTCTCGAGCATCTCATAATACCTGAACACATCTTCTCGACACCATCTAAATGTCTAGTCACTTGTCATTCACCGTAGTCAATTTAAATCATTTTTATTTGTAGGTATCATTAGAATGACATGTTATCAGTTGGTTAGTTCTCTACAATGCGATATATAACAACTACAGACATTAACTTTACCTTTATTCAACTGTTGGTAGCAACAAAACTAAACGCCAACTGTGTAGGCTATAGTAACGTTAATCCTCGTGATGTTTGCAGGTTGTAAGATTGCAAATTGAGTCGAACAACAAACTATTTCACTAAACTTTAACACCGGTTTGAAAATAAACTTGATCACATAGCTCGTAACTGTTATTGCATCTTTGCAACAATGCAAAAGTTAAAAGTCTAATCCTCACAGTGACTCACACCTTGTAACGATTTATTAATAATCTAGTCTATCTAGTAACTTTTATGTTAAAAATCATATCAAAGTTATTTGTTTTGTATCCTCAAACTTTTTCGAATGTTGACACTTACTTGTCACTGTCTTTATGTCCATAGAGAAAGTAAAACTTAAAGAGATGAGCAAGGGATGACGTTCTGTTATCGATTAATTGACGAATCGATTTTAAGGACAAAAAATAAATAAACGTTTTTTCAATCGATATCCAGTACTGAATCGATCCAGCGAATCAATATTTCACCCTAGAAAATCGAGATAAGATTTTTTTGTTTTGATATGAACCAAAATATCATTTTAAAAATAATTGAATGAATATCACAAACATAAGTGAATTCAACGTAAACAAAATAAATATTGTTCCCTTATACCTGATACTTTAATTTAGTTGTAAAAACAACCCCAATCGGTCAAAGATGCTAAAGATCGACTATTATTACGATTTTTCTTTTTGCGTTCCGTAACTGGATTCAAACTTGTATTGAAAATACCAACGCGAACAGTTAGAAAGTATGTTGTTTCCAAGGAATAGCATATTCACAAATTCCCTTGGAGATCAAATCAACAACAAACTCAGTGATAGTAATATTTACGGATAATCTGAAGTGACACCTATTAATAAAAAATGCATGGCTAAAATTCCTAGTGTTCAAACAAATAAAAAAAAAAAACGGATTGCTAAATCTTTACTTCTCGATTGTCAGTAAACTAACAACCTATTTATTATCTGTGTTTATGCTTATGACAGCACTAGTGGTCACAAAACCGAGTATTATTGTTCTCATAGAGAAAATAAAACTACGTTAATTGTTCTAACAACATAATAATGTAATGAAATCTCATTTCTTTGCGTTTCGTCCCCACGTTCCAATGCTCCGAGTACATTAGAAACATAAAATTGCGAAAATCGATTTGTTGTTTATTTTGTTGGTGAATAAAAAAGATTAAATACTTGATGAAACAAAATATTTCAAAGCTCGAACAAAGCAAGGATATCAATAGATGGCGTGACATGGACTGACTTCTCATTCTGTCCATGTAAAAATGATTTGTTCATTTTTTAATTGATCATAAAAAAATTCATGCACCTATTCAATAAGTTATTTCAAGCAGCATATTACAGCTAATGGGGTCCCGAATCTTTCGATGATTATTGAAAGAAACAAAAAGTATCAACACCATAACACAGATAGCGCTGTTTGAATATTTTTTTTACTCTTTTTTTTGTAACTTACATGACACATTTCCATGAAACAAAATAATGCAATAGTTATAGATTGCAATGAATGCAAGAATTAATTGTAAAACTTAGGTAACTCCAAACCCAATACATACTTCGGCTGCCACAAAAATGCACAGCTGCACAGATTGTTGAATGCAGATCAATCAAAGTAACATACCTTAAGCCTGTACTCCCGGATGGGTCAGGCAGCAGTGCCGACCATGCTCACATGCACAAGTCCAGACTCCTAGATGCTACCAGAAAATATTAAATGGATTGATCACCGCAGTGGCATGTATAACACCACTAAATTTCCTCTTTCATAGCGCTGTAGGCTGCGGGTTATGTGTTGCTTTTTGAAATGGAACCTGAGCTCCGCACTTGTATCACCACACACAGCTGGTCACAACAGGTCTTGTGGTATCCACAGCAGCCATGTTGAAGGGCTCAGACGTCCCTGCTATTTCTTGCATATTGTACGAATGCCTGAAAAATTCATGTCTATGAGCAAGTTTTCACACAAGCGTAATGTTTTGTTGAATCAAGTTGTAGCATAAGGATGTTAGCTCTCTTGCACTGTATTTACACAAGTCGTCTTATTCTCATGCGATTTCCGCTGACAGTATGAAACTGGCTAAGTTTCTTTTAGCATCATAATGAAAATAGAAATTTATTTTAAATTTTAGCCACTTTATACCAAGAAAAACAATAGGTATTGTGGCTAAACTTCACAAGGCATTAGATAGGTACTAATTATTGTCAGAATACTTAAGTTTATACTTCCCTGAACATCACCACACCACAGTTTTGTTTGCCCAGTAGGTATCGAGTCAGGATTGGGCATCGATGTCATCATTAACATTATCTGCAACCCGACTTCGCATATTGTCTAGGATAGGCCACACTATACGGTTGAATTCGGGCAACATGATATTCCTGTCTCTAGTAACCGGCGAGTTGCAAAACGTCTCCATTAGGTAGGTACTTCCATGCAAATTTTTGCGCATCAAAGAGAGCGCGCCAGCCATTACTCGTCTCATTTGATCCAGCATCGCCTTGTGCGTGCATTGGTTCATACTTCTGATGTCGGAAACACGAGGGCTTCCTTCCATATACCCTCGTACTTGTGGGCTTATCGTGGGTTATGCATGCACGAGGCAGGTAACTTATGCCGTTTTAGAGATATTCCATTGTCCAATTCTAGTAGCAATTTGACGCGCCAATTTGAAATCACTTTTACTATTCACTAGCCTGATACTTTTAGACGCAATCACGCAACTCCACCGGCACCAATCATGCCACCCATCTCACTTGATCGCGATACCGTCTCCAGTTCTCTCTACTCAAGTCAACCCCGCGCTGCCGCGCGCCTTCTCTCCAAATTGTCTGTCACTTTGCTCTAGGATTCAAATCCTTCACTAGCATTGGACACTGGAGAAAACTAAGTGTTACCAATCGAATAAAATCTAATTGAAATTTGAATCAGAAGCTAAATGTTGCCAACTAAATAAAACTGAACTAATAACTTTACAAGCGATATTTCTTCGTTCCCAACTATTAATCATTTACCTTCCTCCGATATATATTTTTTAGTTGCACTTTGCTTTATGGTAAAAATAGTTAAGATTTTGAGGAATCTTCATTTATTTTTTCTTTTCAAACCACTCTACCGTAACAAGTTACAGTTTTTAAATTGTTGGTTTCCAGGTTGCAACATGGGAGGACAGCAAGAAAATGTGTTCTCTGTTATTTGATGAACTGTCACTAGAAACTGCCTTAAGTTACAATAAAAATAAGGACACAATTGATGGCTTTATAGAGCTAAACATGAAAAATACCCAGTTTGCTGATCATGCACTTGTATTTATGCTGAGAGGAGCAGTGTTTAAATGGCAGCAACCAGTGGCCTAGGGGAGCTACCTCAGGGCTTGAATTAAGAAATATTTTGAAAGATGTGATTTCTGCCATAGTAGGATGTGGGCTGAAGCCAATTGCATTGATTTGTGACCAAGGATATGCTTTTCAATCTGCTTTAAGAAGTCTGAAAGCAGACACAACATGTGATCAATTACTTGCAAATCAAGAACCAGGTCAGTTTTATTCAGTTAACTTTTCCATCCTAGCGGTCCATACATTCAGAAACATTTGTGAATGTTCATCACTAGAGTTAAAATTGCTGGCATTAATCAACTGGCTCAGCGGTGGGCATGTCGTTTAAGGAACTTGCATCGCAAAGATGTACAACAACCAATGTTTTTAACCATATTTACATGAATACTGTTTAACTTGATGGCACTTTGGAATTATGATTTGATTCAAAATGTTTAATTATTTCAGATGGCACAGTCACAATAAGCGGAGTCAATCTAAGTATTGTATATGACCCGTCACATCTTATAAAAGTACTGCGAAACAACTTTTTGAACAAAAATGTAAAAATGAATGGGAAAAAAATATCGAAATGGCAAGATATAGTAGATGTGTATGAAACATATTGCCATCACACAGAAGCCAGACTTCTGTATAAATTGAACGACCAGCATGTCATTCCTGAAAAGATAAAAAAAATGAAGTTAGTTTAAAATTCATTTTATTTAACTAGCTATTTATAATCGCCGGTTAATTCTACTTTTAGTTTCTCAACTCCAAGTGTGTGAAGCGGTTGACAATTTGTCACTTTTGAGAAAAATCTCGAATTAACCACATGATAAAGCAGTTTTGGGTTTCTGAGAACCTTTTTCAATGTTAATCTCTTGTCAACGAGCCTAATTTATAATTATTGGAAATTGGTCGATTATTCGCAGATTAAAATTAATGTTAAGATTTTAAACGCTTATATTACGATAAAAAGATAATAGGGGTCGGCGAAATCTATGGTATGGGTTGAGTTATAAAAAATATGCAATTTAGATCAATTATTTAATTAATATGATTTAATAAAAAATAGAATATTACAAACTTTTTGAATTAATTGCAGTATAAAAACTTGACACAATTATCAAAATAGTTTTTTTTGTATTTATGTAAATAAAAAATCAAACTGTTACTGACCTGGGAATCGAACCTACCTCACGCTAATCCGCGTGAGGAAGGTTCGATCTGTGACTGTTCCCTGTACTTAGTACTTACCAATATCAGTTTCCGGATAGGTTTGTTTGTTTAACTTGAAGCGGCTGGCTGGGGTGGTGACCGCGCCAGAGTAAGCAACACTTACCAAGGTCAGTCTTGGGATGGGTGGCCCTTAGGGCCGCTTTCTGAAGTCGACGTGACATCTCAAATCCGCTGACAATTTTTCACAAATTAACCAGCCCTCAGTTCTAAGTGAGTTTCTCAACACTTGATCATCGAGAAATTACTTAATCGCTTGTTAAGGCGCAGATTCCCTTGAGTAGCTGCTTTTAAAATGAGAATCACGCCTAAACGGCTAGTCGTAATTTTTTGGAAAAAATATGTGTTATACTAGAGCGTTTCCTTAATAATTTCATCTGAGTACATTTTAAAATACATTAGTGTAACATAGTTTAATTAATTTGCAAAGTAATGTCTAACGCGGACCAAAAATCGACAATCACGCAAAAACCATTGGACGTATTTTTATGAAACTTTCACCATCTAAAAGGCAATTTAATTATCAAAATTTTAATCTAGAGCTTTTTTTTAAATTATTATTAGTAAATAAATGTTATTAGTTTTGCCGACTAAACTTGGTGCGCGTTGAAGCGGGGGCCCCACCGGGCGACGGGCGGCCCGCGGCAGTGCATCGCTGACCACTGTCACGGGTAGACGCTGACGCTCGCGCGCTCGGAGCAAAAGGACACTATTTTATTTGCTTGTTTATAAGGTTCGCGCTAAAATGGGCGGTAAATTCAAATTTTTGAAAGTGAGATGGCTTATAATGAAAAAAAAATTGATTACTTAGGTAAGTGGCATATTTTAATTATCAATAATGTATTCCTAAAGTTTAAATTAGTATAGGTAACTAAATAAAAAAATACACATAACATAAATATAAAGTAAATTTGTAATAAACATACTTTTATTTTATTAAAATGTATTCCTAAAGTTTAAATTAGTATAGGTAACTAAATAAAAAAATACGCATAACATAAATATAAAGTAAATTTGTAATAAACATACTTTTATTTTATTAAAATAATTATGTTATTTCTGTTTTAGGTACCAAAATAGCAAATAACAAAGATTATCTAGATATAAATGCAGAGACGAGGTGAGTATTGCCATTGCATTGCATTCAATGTAACCATACCACCATCCTAGTAGGGACAGTCCGGATAACATTTTCAAAAAGTATGTGAATGTAATTATTAGCAATTTGGCATAGTTGTAAGTATAGTACTCCACTCCAAGTACGTACTGCTCGGGGAAAATAACTGTGCACCCGGCGCTGTCACGTCACTCTGTCGTTCGTCTTGCTCGGGACAAACGTAGGGCGCCGCGCGGGTAGGCAGAAGTGGGTTCGCAATCCAGCGAGGTGCACATTTATTTTGACCGTGTTGTACCTCTATTACATCTCCGGATGCGGAGATGTAATTTTTTGGGTCTGTTTTGTGGTAGTGCGTCATGTACGAATACTTTACTAATTTCGCCTAATACAATATAATGGTTTATCTATACTTACAAACATACATTTATATTGTAGCCCCGGCTGTACAGAACAGGAGAAAAAGGCAACTCCGCTTATTGGTCATGAAAATATGGACACAAGTACCGACAGGTAAATGCATAGGTACCTAATTTAATATTCCGACTTTAGAATTATTTAAACATATTTTTATTATTATTTTATCAGTAGATTTTGCATTATAATATCAGCAGCCTAATTGCGTAAGTGAATTCGGAAAGGCAAAGTGTCTTACCCCATGAAAGAGTATGAACAATCGACCAATGATATAGACGGAAATCCACATCGCGTCTTTCATCTCGCATGTGATTGGTCAATTGTTTATCAGGGCAAAGGGTATGACTCCATGAAAGAATATGAACAATCGACCAATCACATAGACGAAAATCCACATCGCGTCTTTCATCTCGCTTGTGATTGGTTAATTGTTCATGTTCTTTCATGCGGTCAAACCCTTTGCCTTGCCGAATTCACTTACGCAATTAGGCTGCTGTTTATAGTTTTTATAAATTTTTACTAGTAAAAGAGTATTTATTTATACATGTATATTATAAAGAGCACCACCAGGCGCGGATACCGGGGGGAGGGGTTGGGCAGGGGAATTGGTTTTCATGTGGGCTATTTATTGCTTTTGGTTTTAGTAATACCTATTTTTTTTAAATATTAATATTATTATTTTAAAATATAGTTAGTAATATAATAATTGCCATATTTATGCATATGAGTATTTGGTTGTTGTATGAAATAAGCATCTCATGATGTTTTTATTTTAGATGTTTGAGTGACAGCCTGACAGCAAAGGAGACACTCTTAAAACCTTTATTATGGTTTGTTCATCTTTTATTTTTTGCCCCAGCTGATATAGCATAGATTGTTTCGGTGTATTTATCATTGTAATTATATTTCAGTTCTGCAGAAATTTAAACAACTATATCTGAGGGGGATCCATCATCCTTTCACAAAGTGACCGAAAATGAGGAACAGTCCCTACTAGGTAAACAACATTGAGGTAATAATGTACTACGCACTAGAGAAGTCACCACCCATCACTACTGTGTTCTGTTCAATTGCGGTTTTCTAGCCGCAATTCACTTATTTGCTTGCTAGATCTTGGGCGCTTAAGTCATTTTATGTTTTTAAATGAAAAAACGTTCAAACGCATTTAATATGCCGGTCGTGGATTTTAAGATTTTGTACTAATAATTCAACCAATACGGCGAAGAGCAAAGTAATAACTTTTCATAGGTGGCTAACTAGATATTAATTTTAAAATTTAATTTTAACAAAATATTTGCTGGACGCCATGTTGTGTCAATTTTCATATAGACTAAAAATTCAGATGTGACAATTTGTATAACAAGTGTAGGTAAAATTAGCTGATGTTTCTTTTTAATGCGGAAAATAATAATAACATATATTTAGAAAAGAACTGACTGTGGTTATTCAATGAAAAAAGATAAAAGATTAAAAATAATTATTACATAATGTAAGACATAATTTGTTACATTTTGTTTATTTAAGGTTTCCACGTTTGGACCGTAAATATAGGAAAAAATGGATAAAATTTATCCAAATTAACCGCAGTGAAGATACCGGCAGCCTAATTGTGTAAGTGAATTCGGCAAAGGAAACAATCTGTTTTTTCCCAAAAATGTTAATACTTTCGAATATTTTATTCACAAGGAAAAATTTACATATTTGCTTCAACATTCTTTTGATCAACCAAGCACTTTAAATCGCCTAACATATTTGATACGGGCCATCATAAACAAATACACAAGAATTCGCTTGAAGTACGAAGCTAAAATTGATCAGACTTATTAGTCTGATCAATTTTAGCTTCGTACTTCAAGCGAATTTAAACTTAAACTTTTGACGCTTCGATAAATAATTATTATTATTTATCGAAGCGTCAAAAGTTAACTAAACTTATATTGTTTAGGGGTAACTAAATTAACAAAAAATATACAAAAGATTCGTGTTTCAAGCTAATTGTAAAATTTCTCTATTCCAATTTGATATGTTTTTAACTTATTGTAAGCGCATTTGATTATATATTAAATAAAGAAATACAAAGGTATCATATACTTTAACAGTCGGTTATTTCAAATAATAATAAATTTTGAAAAAGTGTGAATTCTAATGAAGCTTGTTAGGTATAATGCTATGTCACTTCTGTAGTCAGTCAGCAATTTAGTCTATATGAATGACAAGGTTGAACGAAACGCGTAAGCGCCAAGAAAATCACGGCGCTTCCGTCTTTTTGGTCGCGAGAAAACTACACCTTAGAAGCGCTCTAGCGCTGCATGTTTATATTGTTTTGTTAGACAACTAATTTTTGTTTCAGCGCTGCAGCGAATTTTTTAGTTTAAACTCTTGTCAAAATTAACAAAATGGAGCATGCATTTTGCTTAGGATAGCTTCTCTAGTACGTAGTACATATTATCTCAATGGTAAACAATGATTTTAACATAGTCGGCTCATATGAATATTTATATGATATATTCTTGTAGAACGCAAAAGAAAACAAGAAGGAGAATAAGAAAAGAAAAATAAACGAAGGAAAAACCGAGCAATAGCGATAGACACTAGTACACAAGACGACATAATACAAGAAAGACAGGACAATACAAAGAAACACATCGTATAGATATAAGTGTTCTCGGTTTTGAGGAGTTTTAAAGCTAATAAAATAATGTTAATAATTCACATCATTTTATTTCAAGTATCCCCCCCACTACTGGATCCGCCAGTGCACACAAATCAATTGTCTTTATTTTATGTTTTTATCACTTGTTAAAATTAAAATAATGTTAATAATTCACATCATTTTATTTCAAGTGTCCTGTGCTCCCCTCTCCCCTGAATCCGCCCATGCTCACAAATCATATGTCTTTATTTTGTGTTTTTATCACTTGTTAAAAATAAAATAATGTTAAAAATTCACATCATTTTATTTCAAGTATCCCCCCCCCCCACTCCTGGATCCGTCCATGCACACAAATCACATGTCTTTATTTTATGTTTTTATCACTTGTTAAAAATAAAATAATGTTAATAATTCACATCATTTTATTTCAAGTGTCCCGTGCCCCCCCTCCCCCCTGAATCCGCCCATGCTCACAAATCACACTTTATTTTATGTTTTTATCACTTGTTAAAAATAAAATAATGTTTAGAATTCACATCATTTTATTTCAAGTATCCCCCCCCCACTCCTGGATCCGCCCATGCACATAAATCACATGTCTTTATTTTATGTTTTTATCACTTGTTATTATTTTTACACTATTTACCTATCACTTGTTACCTTTACGTTACTTGTTACCTTTTCACGTCTAAACAAAACTCGGAATACAATGAAATTTGGCAAGGAGATAGATGGATGGCATCCTGAGGAAGGACATAGGCTATTTATAGTATTTTATTGTTTTTATTGGTAGGTACGTAGGGTATGGTAGAGTTGGGTGGAGTAGGTAGGGTAGGTAGGTGGGTAGGGTAGGTAGGTGGGTAGGGTAGAGTAGGTAAGGAACGAAGCCGCGGGGGACAGCTAGTTGCCCATATATGAATGAGCACATTGATTACTTACGTAAATATATAAACCACTAGCTTTTGCTAGCGGCTACACCCGCGTGTTGTGTTTTGTTGCTCCAAGGGAACATTTTACCGGGATGAAATAAATGTGATATTTCGAACTATAATCTGTCTCTGTGCCAAGTTTCACCCAGATCCGTTCACCCGTTCTGGTGTGATTGAGGAACAAATATCCATCCATTCATCCATACTTTCGCATTTTTAATATTCGTAGGATCTCACCACTAATAAAATAATATTTATTATCAGAATGCTACCTTATTATTTCTCACTACATAAAAACAAAAACAGTCAGTAGTCCTCGCCGTCTGAAGCGTATGGTTACCCTACGAAATTACGAGCGTGTAGTTGCGGGGTCGCGGGGGTGGGCGCAAGCTCCTCCCAATCGCTCAAGGTCGCTGGGGCGTGTTGTCGCCTTAAATTAAATAATCGGCATTAATTTATTTCGGTTGGCTACCCTAGCTGGTTTTCATTCACTACTATAACGTAATCAGTAACTTTAAATAGTATTTCATATTGAGCGGCTGGGTTGGTTTAGCCGCCAAGTTAAGCAAACCTTACCAAGGACGATTTTTGGATGGGTAACCACATATTTTTTGGTTTGCTTGTTTTTGGATAGGTGATCCTCCACACAGACTAACCGCCGGTTTCCCAGCTCTTAATTATCGGGCTGTTAACGTAATCGTCGAATAATCGCCGGTTAATTCTACTTTCAGTTTCTCAACACCAAGTGTAACAAGTGGTTGACAATTTGTCACATTTGAAAAAAATCTCTAATTAACCACATGTTACAGCAGTTTTGGGTTTCTGAGAACCTTTTTCAATGTTAATCTCTTGTCAACGAGCATAATTTATAATTGTTGGAAATTGGGCGATTATTCGCAGATTAAAATTAATATTATGATTTTAAAGGCTTATATTACGATAAAAAATTAATAGGGGTCGGCGAAATCTATGGTATGGGTAGAGTTATAAAAAATATGCAATTTAGATCAATTATTTAAGTAGCAAGATTAAAAAAATAGGATAACAATTTTTTTTAAATTAATTACAGTATAAAAACTTAACACAATTATCAAAGATTGTTATTTTGTATTTATGTAAATAAAAATAAAAAAATCAAACCTGGGAACCGAACCTACCTCACGCTAATGCGCGTGAGGTAAGGTTCGGTCAGTGACTGTGCCTTGAACTTAGTACTTACCAAGGTCTGTTTCTGGATAGGTTTGTGTTTAACTTGAAGCGGCCGGGGTGGTGACTGCGCCAGGGTAAGCAACACTTACCAAGGTTAGTTTTGGGATGGGCGACCACTTTTTTAAGGATCGCTTGTTTATGGATAGGTGACTCCACTAGGGTAATCAACACTAACCAAGATCAGTCTTTGGATGGGTGACCATCACCACAAAAAAATTGATCACCCATCCTAAAGTCACTCTGCTAGGTTAAACAACATCTACCAAGGTCACCCATCCAAAAACAAGCGAACCAAAAAAATGTGGTCACTCATCCAAACTCTGACCTTGGTAAGTGTTGCTTACCCTGGCAGGGTCACCTATCCAAAAACAAGCGAACGAAAAAAATGTGTTCACCCATGCTAAGACTGACCTTGGTAAGTGTTGCTTAGGGCCGGTTTCTAAAGTCGACGTCACATCTCAAATCCGCTGACAATTTGTCACAAATTAACGAGCCGTCAGTTGTCAGTGGGTTTCTCAACACTTCATCGTCGAGAAATTAGCTAATCGTTTGTTACATTGAATGAATGGATCAAATCTGTATTTTTTTATTTTGTCTGGCTACCCTTAGAGAATTAGTTCAGTTCATTCTTTCGATACAGCGAAACTTTAACGTAACGTTAAGCATTTTATAGTTTTTGTTTCTGTCTAACGCATACCATTATCTCGTTGTCTTTTTCGTTTGACAGCAAACCTGGAATGCCATATTTTGTGAAGAAAAAAAACCATAATAAGTATTATTTTAGGTGATTTAGTGAAAGTATTACTAAAACATTGATCATTGGAAAATGTCTAGAAAAAATTACACAGAGCGAGAGAAAAGGGAGCTTCTGGCGTTAGTAGAAAAGTGAGTACCTACTACAGCTGTTTAAATAATAACTTTTCTATCGTCAATCAGGTTTCAAGAAGACGATAAATAATGATGTATTGATATATTTTTGTTTTAGATACAAGACAATTATCGAGAATATGAGCACACACGGCGTTTTTTTTGGAACAGAACAACCAAACATGGCAAGAGATTTCTGTACAATCTAATGGGGGCTCAGAATTCCCTAGAACTGGAACTGGGTCAATTTAAACCTGTTCTCAGTGATGTTGGCGCACTAATGGGAGACCAAATAATGCCACTGCCAAACAGTTGTGACAGAGCCACTGATTATAATAGGTTGGTAAAATTCATTTAGGTGTGTTTTCATACACAAATGCAGTATTTATTGATTTTGAGTGTAAATAATGAATAAACTGAATACTGAAACTTTATACAACAAAGGAGAATTCCTTGAAACAATAACACTATATTTTTATTTTACAGATGAAGAGAACAAAGATGGCGATGATGAGTCTGTGGTCACATTTTAAATAATAGATGATCCACAAAAACATATTTTGGGTGAGTTTACAAATATTTTCATAAATATATCTGCATAATTGTTAGAGGTGCTTGTGCCTAAAAAACCTAAAGGTCGACCTTCAAGTTTAAGCATCGCTTGCCTAGCTCAGTACGTGGATGTTTGACCAATCATCTTTACATAGATAGTTTCTTCGTTACCTTAAAGGACCATGTTTAGCCGTTGGTTCCGGCTTTTGTTTGAAGATCTTTGACAGTCTATACGAGTGGTCAGAAGCCTGATATCTAACACCAGTCTGGCCAAGTGATATTGTGTTACCCAGTTACTGAACCATTAAATTCACAGTAGGTACTTCAGCTTGACAGCTAATGCATGTTATATATCTTTATTATACACCAATCAATTTGGTGTCAGTCACAAAGGTGCCCTGCTATTTAGACTGTTCTGTCCATAAGTCCATCACATGTATGGACACAGGGTTTTATATCTTAACCAATTATTGGTTACAAGTTGCAGTTTTACCAGACACCCCATTCAATATAATAAAACTAAGATAAACCGTAATACTTTGTTTTTTTTTCTAGATCACCATCTCCAAAAGAGCCAGCAAAGCGCAGAATGATGAAAAAGATTAAACCAATGAAGTCAGAATAAAAAGAAGGCAGAAGCAAAAACTGACTATTATAATAAAATATTACAATGTGAAATAATAGAAAAAAAAACGCACATATTGAATTATAAAATGGCTTCTAATAAATATAAAATTGAAATTAAAATACAAGAAGCTCAATTAGAAAAACAAGTAAATTTTAAAAAAATTAAGGAAAGTGATGATTAAAGACTATTGATTGAATTTTTCCTTAATGTAAAGAATTATATACTGTTGTGTTTAAACATAGAGCCCGACGACGCTCGTGTCCTGACGCCGCCTCTTCCTAATGTGTGTGCGTGTGGTGAAAAGTGTTAAATCCAGTGCGCTTGTTTGTGTGTCTTGTCTTGATTGATAAAGGTAATGATGATGTAAGGATAATAAAAATTTATTAATGATTGAGTAACGTAAAAAGCATTTTATTTTTCTTAATACCTGTTATGTTAAACTGATTTGTAGACACAAAGAGATAGAACACTGATACAAATCATACGCGCAATATCATAGCTATTTTTTATTGCAAATAATGAAGTATAATAATCATAACACACAATAACACTAACATGCTCTAGCTAAAATGGGTGACCAGCAAGGCAGAATGAACTGTAAAATTTTCATGTTTCTCCTATGATTTGGGAATGTACAGGTGGGTCTACTGGCTCTGCAGGTCCTGCCATCATTTCATTGAAATCTGCTGTATTGTGGTTCAGTGCGATATTGTACAAGACAGAACAAGCCACAATTATATGCATGGCCGTATCCAACTTGAGCCCATTTATAAGCAGGGAAATCTTTTTTTTTATTTATTTTTTTATTCATTATAGGGTCGCGCTCGCTCGTCGGAAATCGCCTTTTAAAACCCCAAAACATCTTTCAATAGGGTTTCTTGTGGCAATTTGTACATTGTTGTACCCTTGTGCACTGTCTGTGTTAGGCTGAATAAATGGTGTCAGCAGGTTTTTGCGACAAGGGTTTCCACTGTCTCCCAAGAGGACATTTCTGCCATATTGCCCCATTTCAAAATCTGCAGGTAGATATGAGTCATTACATATTGTGGTATTGTGCACTGATCCTGACCATCTGCATATGATTTCTAAGATGCGCAATTCTGCTTCACACACTGCCTGCACATATAGAGAAAAATAACCTTTTCTATTTCTAAAAAGTTCAGCATTCAGACCACCTGGCGATTGTATTTTAAAATGGGTGCAATCAATTGCTCCAATAACTCAGGGAAATCCTCTGATGGCATAAAACCGGTTTCTGACCGTAGCTTGTTCCATGTATCTCTGGCATCTTCACAAATATTGGTCTCAATTTTGCTATTTCTTTTGAAACCCTTTTAATTATGCGGCATGCTGTTGTTTTATGCACCCGGTTATGGTCTGCAATGGTTATTTGGAAACCTCCTGAAGCATAAAAAATTCAAGGCCAGCAACACTTGCTTCACGGCGCTGATAGATGCGATGCGATGGGTCATGGGTCTTTTTAATAGCGGCAACAGATTCATGAGAAAATGTAGAGTCAATTTCGATATTCTGTACCGATCCCTGAACTGCTGTTCATTGTAGTGCTCCAGGGGTTGCATACGCGTCCGAGAAACGCGTGAAGGCCCGCCGTCACAGAGTACGTTGTTTTCCTCCTCGCTGGATAACTCAACAGAATCACAATCAGCCCGGCGAGCATGGCCTACTGTGACATCGCTTAAGTCACACTTTTAATCACAGTTTGGGCGATAAACTCATTTTGTCTTAAATGCTAGCACGGCGGCGTGAGATATTTTCTTGACTTGTGGCATAACTTCTTGAAGTTTATTTTTTTCTTTTTCGGAAATTTCCAATTTTATTGCAGTTTCGGTCTAACCTTGGCCATTAAAACCACTTATGTTCTGAGAAGCATAGCCCTACGACGCACTGTTGCCGAATTATGGGCCTCCGTATCTTAATTTATTTTGCATATTTCCAAAATGATATCTCGAAAACGGTATGTCCTAGGCCAAAAATAACCAAAATTTAGCCCCCCCTTTGCTACCCCCATGTTAGCAGCATCCCAACATGAATTATTTTTTTTTTTTTTTTTTACATTGCTTGGTTTTCGACTCGGTCATGACAAGTTATGATAAAATATGTCATGTCTTACAATTTGTCTTAAATGCTAGCACGGGACAACCATGTGACATAATTTACAGTTTCTTGTTGTTGACTTCATAGTGCGACATAATTTGAATAGACGACCAAATAAAATAATACGTAAAAAAATTTGCCGTTCATACAGCTAAACAACTTTTTAATTTTGTTGGGAATAAATTAATATTTGACCCACGACCATTGACTTATGCACACTTTATTTTTCTTTGTTTGTTTGATAACATATTAAGTGTTTGTTAGAAAGATATAATTATTGTGAAAATTTTAATAATTACTAAAAAAATATAATAGCTTGGACCAATACCGGTGGGCCCCTATTTTTATATTTTAAATGTTTTTTGGGGATTTTATTTAAGAAACATTTAAAAATGTAGAAAGCAAGAAGAATATAGTATAAAAGAAAATAATTTAAAAAAAAAATAAGCAAAATAAAAATAAGAACAACAATAAAAAAAAATTACAATTATGAAAAAGTAATAATATAAAATTAATTAATAATCCTGTAACATTTCAATTAATTAATAAGCATTGATCACCAATTCACCATACACACAAAATGAATTTATTGCCATTTGGTGCAGTAATTAGAAGGCAAATATATTTTTTTCAACTATAAAATTTTATCACCACCTCCGAACGAAAGTGATACATTTTTCTAAATCATCTGTCAAAATGTGACATTTGTGACAAAATGGGTGCGCCCGTATTAGCAATTAAGACCCGATGAGTCCCAAACAAACGTCAGGAAATTTTCTCACGCCGCCGGTGCTAATATTTAGGACAAAATGGCGTTATCGCCCAAACTGCGATGAAATGTGTGACTCAAGCCATGTCACAGTAGGCCGTGCTCGCCGGGCAGCAACAAGAAAGGCATGTTGCGCCTTTAAAATATGTCACATGTTTGACCCTTGCTAGCATTTAAGACAAATTGTAAGACATGACATAATTTATCATGTCATGTCACAAATGTCTTGGGTACGCCCATGCTCGCTAGGCTGATAGCGACATATTTGCCGTTCTGCGTCCGAAAAACAATAGAAAAAGTCGTCGGATAGTAAGCACGGAGTCCGTAAGCCGACGTCTTCAGTGTAATATCAATCACAGAGAAACTTATGTATAGATACGGATAACAATCAAGTCCAATCAAATCCAAGTCAAATCGAAATTTTTGAAGCAAAAAATTATAGTTACCAAATGTCAAACGGATAAACACCGACTAATTTAAAAAACGCAATAGTTACTTTTTAGTTTTACTCTATAATTTATTATCATAATAGTTCCGAACTCCAGGAGATGTAATATTGAACGTGAGGTCTTGAGTTCGATTCCCAGGTCAGACACTGTTTTTGTTTTTTTCATTTACCTACAAAATTTTTTTTTTTTATAACTAGGTAAGATTGTTGTAAAATATTTACATTATAAAAACTTGTGTATATACAATGATATTCTAATAAAATTAAATATTTTTTATTTATTTAATGAAATAAAAAAAAAAGATAGAACATCATTGTGTAAATATAATGTAATTAATAATTATTTTAAAAAGTTCGTAATAACCTATTTTTTTTTAAATCTTGGTAATCAACTATAATTGATCTAATATTTTTATTATGTACCTAAATATTTTACAACTATTTTACACAATTATAAAAAATAAATATTTTATAGGTAAAAAAAATACCCCATGTAATTATATAACACTATTATAAAAAAATAAAAAAATAAGTACCCCATGTAAATATTTTACAACTATTTTACACAATTATAAAAAAATAAATATTTATTAAGTAAAAAAATACCCCAAAAAAAAACATAGAACCCACATAATAGTTTTTGCCGACCCCTTTTATCTTTTTATCATAATATAAGCCTTTAAAATAATAATATTAATTTTAATCTGCGAATAATTGAGCACTCTCCAACAATTATAAATTAGGCTCGTTGACAAGAGATTAACATTGAAAAAGGTTCTGAGAAACCCAAAAATGCTTTAACATGTGGTTAATTCGTGATTTTTGTCAATTGTGACAAATTGTTAAACGCTTGTCACATTTGGATGTTGAGAAACTGAAAGTAGAATTAACAGGCGATTAATCGTCGATTACGTTAACAGCCCGATAATTGGCACCTGGGAAACCGGGTGTGAGTGGAAGTTGTGCAGAATTTTTAACTAACGCGACAAGCTAGCGAAACGCTTCGAATGAAGTTTTAGTGAGATTTTCAAACTTTTCTGTCGCTTTATACGGCAGTTCTCGAGAGCTTAAAGGTTCTATGTGTCTTGGGAACTGAATCAGGTGTGAATGTTTCCAATTAGTGCTTTCACCATGCTCACCTTTTACTTAAGCCAGCAGTCTATGTATAGGCTATGGATTAAGAAGCTTATCTGACACATAAAAGATATTACTTATATCACACTAATATTATAAAGGCGAATGTTTGTGAGTGTGTGTGTTTGTTACTTCTTCACGATCAAACGGCTAGACGGATCTGGATGATTCTGTAGAAAAGTCTTTTTTGTACATCGAAAATATTTTCAAAAATAATAGACAGGGTGTAAAAGAATAATCTCTGTATTTCCTTCATACAAAATAAAATATACAATAAATTTTTACTTCTTTATATTTATTAGTTTAGATTTTGATATCAAAATTGTATATTGCATAATTGTCTTATTATTATTTACTTATATAACTTAAAGTATATGTATTACTTATTTGATCCTACGGAAGACTTGGTTCGTAAAAATATAGCTACTTAGGATCTCAAATTGTCTTAAAATGGTAATTCCACTAAAGTATTCTACTAAATTAATAAAGCCGAAGAAGAAGAACTAATAGTAGAGTTAGGTTTTATTTTTAAAATCAAGCGAAGATGTTTAAGGGCTTTATTAATATAATTTATATGTAGCAAGTCTTCAGGCACAAGTATTTATCTCCATTCTTGCATACAGATGAGAAGAGGCTTTTGTCATACAGGGGCATAAATAAGCAGGTATTGTTATAATATAACTTACCAACATTTACCGGTACTCATCGTAAATATCTTATAAGGAACTCCACTCACATTCCCGCACCTCCTGCAAACGATATCTCTCGTAAACAAAAGCTCTTCGAATCCCCATATCGATACAATTGTTCAAGCTCACATTTGTGTAAATTCCACAATCGATACTAAAACGTTTGCCGGACTCAACGAAGCCTTAAGCAATGGATGAAATTCTTTAACGCGTTCGCAAGATAGGAACGTTCTTGAAGAGGTAGTTTTTAATTGTTTTATTTAGGAGCTAGAACTGAAAATTTATTTTGTTCAGTGCTTTTATTTCCTTGAGGAACAGGTCAGCACAGTCACTATGCTTGGTATATATTTATCAATGGATCCTTTTGGGAAAAAGTTCCTTAACGCGGATTGCGGTAGGTGGGATTCGAAAGAGAATGTAACGTCACGTCAGATTTATGCTTATTCTTTTTTGTTTTACGTTACGAACTAATGATCATGTCATTAGTTCGTAAGTGGCGGCGTTGGTGCCGTCACACAAATCCTGCATCGCACAAGCAAAGTTTTCGGCGCGATTTGAACACATACATCAGTCCGACCACAGACATAAATCTAACTAGATAACGCAAGTCTTTCCATATGTATGACCAAGCGTGCCACTTTTTCACAAACAATTTAAAAACAAATCAACTTACCAATGAAAGAAAACATTTCCAATGCCTCGGCCAACTTTTTCTATTCATTCTTTACAGCTCAATATGGCATAACAAGGCATTTTACTAAATTTCCGGTGTCGATGATGCTAAATGAAAAGCTCAGATTACGATCACTGATCGTAACTTTACCCCGTTTTTTGGCACGCGAAGTACATACAATCGCGTCATCTAGTTAGATTCATATCTGTGAGTCCAACAATAACCGTCGGGCAATTGGCCAGACCAGGTACAACACCCGGCTGGTCGGAGGATCCTCCCTTTTCAACGGAGGTTTTGCGGGACTTTAAACCCTGTTCGGCGTACATCCAAACATAATAATTATAAACTCACAAATATCAACTATCTGGCCATACAAATATTTGTTCCGTGCGGTAATCGAACTCGCAACACGCAGCGCAGCAGCCGATCGCTCAACCACTGCACCAACCGTGTCCTGAAACCCTCTCCATAATAGGCCTTTCTCTTTCTCTAAGTTAGCAAGTACGAGTACGTGCTAACACTACTCAATGCCACAGATTTTGTGTTAAAAGATTTCGGTTACGTTTGGGACGTCTATAATCTTGAACTTGAGAACGTTAATGTCAAAAAAAATAAGTAATTCAATCGAGCATTCATTGAGCATGAGTCAATGCTGCTTGAATATGGGCCTTGTGTATCTTTTTATGAGCAGGCATACACGCACACCGTGCGCTCACTCTTTATTTTTCTCTATGTGAAACTATGTTCCTGACGAGGGTCCCTTGACCACGGACTTTTTATATTCTTTAAGCAGAATTAACTTAAAAGATCAGAGTTAAATTTAGTCACGAGTTACACGGAACTTAGTTTAACTTACCAAATGATACAAGACTACATTTTAGAAATGCTCCACAACTTAACCACTAGAAGCTTGAAGAACGAAATCCCCTCCAAAAACATGAGTAGGTAAATACATTTCTTCTGAATCAAACGAATAATAGGACACTATAGCTTCTGCCTGCGGTTTTGCATTAAGTCCGCCGTTGTAATTTTGTGCATGAAGTCTTAATAAATACATAAATGTGTTTTACTATCCAAAGGGATCATTGTACCGAGTTAATGATAATAAAACATATCTTTGTTCTACTCCAAACTATTATCTATTTCTGTTCCAAATTACATTAAGATCCGTTCAGCCATTCTGGCGTAATTGACTATCAAACTTCCATCCCTCCAATTTTCGAGTTTATAATTTTAGTAGGAAGTAAAAGATAAATTTATATTCACCCTTCTTAAATATGCGAAGCACCTATTAGTGAAATTAAATCATTGAACACAAAGACCATTTAATATCAGTCTTTAACAAAAACACCACTTACAAAACTCATTTGGAACTCAAGACAGGACCTTGTAATACTAAAAATAAACAATAGATATTATTAAGAAAACGTCGCAAGTTGAGGGATGAGAAATTAAAGAAGCTCGCTTTGTGTACGACAAATCCTTCAGAGACGGGGCTTGAATTATTCAATTCATTCGATTAAGGTGGGATGTATTAATTCGACTCGCGCACTGAATTTGTAAAAGGACTTTTTCGGGGGATATAAGGGGTGATTTTTTTGACGGGTCGGTTGTGAATCTTGTGATCTTGGAATCTTCTTTTTCTTCCTCACCTAGTCCCAATATATTTGCGGTACGGCCTCATTGTGTGTCTACGCCAGGATGGTCTAATCTTGGATTGTCGACATTGGTATGTTTTGCTCCTTCAGAGGACTTTCTATCAACGAAAGCGTCGCAATAGCGATTGAAAAAAATACAAAAATGTATGACTGTCAATCGCTTTCAAAATGTCACGTGATCGATCCCTTACATTTTGGCATATCGACCATCGTACCTAGTACATTATTACTTCAATTCATCACCATCGCTGCCATTGCATGACATTCGTCTAGAGCCGCTGATCTCTCTCGACAGTTTTCACGGTGTAGCTATCTTCTCGTCTCATAATGTGAACATACAATCCATTACCATTGCTTTTCACTAGACTGATGTAAATTTTTGTTAACATTTACTAAGGTTTTGGTTGTTGGGTACGACAGAAACAGGACTTGTGAACTACATTTTTATAATTTTCTGTAGGATCGCGCTTGACCACTACCTCAGCAATATGTCTTACTTGCAACAAAACAGAGTTTTTCTATTTGCTAATTAGTTTTATATTACTTTATTAAAGTTTATATTGTAATAACTAAAGCTTGCTTAAATTTAAAGTTACTGAACTTATCTGGTGCAAAGGTGGAATGGTGATTCTAACATGTTAGAGTTTTTCCTAAGCGTTTGGCAGCATACCCGCAAGCTTTTTACGCCCGTATATCCACCGTGAACCCTAAAAGTAATGGAAGGGAATCGTTTACATATAATTATTCAAAGTACTCGTTATTACAAGTTAAAATGGTCCACGTATGTATGAGATATCAAATAAATGTCTAATTTCTGTTTAAATTTTCAGTTATGAATACAGAAGGATTAAAGAGTTAAATTAAATTCAATATTCAAACAGATTTACTTATGAATTAATTTGAATAAATATAATGCTTATATAATGTCTATTTTGACTAATGTTTTCGACGTGGATTTAACTTTGAGATACTTTCTTCTTCTGTGCTTCGCTCTTGACAGAGTGGTCGTGGTTACGATGTTTTTGGTCCAATCACTGGTGCTTTTATTATTATCACAACCATAATATTACCTAGCTTTTGTATAAGTGTCCTGTCCAGCTACTAGAAATCCATTTTTCAGGCACTGCCTGAAATCCGATTATGCTGAAACTTGGCGTATTTATATAACATTGAAAACGTTAAAATAATATTTTACTATGCAGCGGGTTTCATGATGGATGGCCATAGCAACTCATCAACCAGACAAGAAAACGCCATCGTGTCTGGGCTCATTGGATGTGTTTTGGAAAGTGATATTACATTTAGTACCTTTCAGTTGAAAAAGATTGTATAAAAAAAACATTTTACTTAATGTTACTCGTCTCACGATCTTTCTCTATCCAATTCTGTTAATTGTTAGTCTAGCGCAGTCAATAATAGGGACTCCAACCGCAGATTTACTCCGATCGGTCCTACTCATCGGTGACCTTTCGCGTGGCCTATTACCGTCCACTCTGCTCTGCACCACAAGGAGTCCATCTATGGAGTCGTAATTTCCCCTTAAGGCATGGCCAAATAGTAAGAGATCCCACTGCACAACTCTGCAGGTATTTTGTTTTTGATGAAACTTGATTTTTATGAATTCATATTAGAATAGATTACACTAGGGTTGCCTGACTACATCTGGCCGCATAAAGGTTATAGGGTTCCGTTCCTCAAAAGAAAAAATATGGAACCTGTATAGGATCACTTCGTTGTCTGTCTGTTTGTCTGTCTGTCCGTGTGTCAAGACCTTTTTCTCTGGAAAGCCTGGAGATATCTAGCTGAAATTGGTATTATATATTTAGATCTACAATCTCTTGCAGCTGTGGAAAATTCAAACTACTAAATCAACGCGATCAAATTCAAAAGACACGCATATTTGAGGAATCGAATCAAAACCTAAAGGGTACTTCCTGTTGACCTATAATCATGAAATTTGGCAAGAAGCAATGTCTTACAGCACAAGTAAAGAAAAAATCTGAAATTTGCAAATTTGTACTTATATCAAAAACAAAAAGATTATTAATTTATTTGGAGTTAGTAAACTGACCGCGACTTATATTGATGTACATATGGGGACAACATTTTTCGAACGGCAAAGTTAATTTTGTCCCTTCGTTAGAGCAATGTTCGGTGCTTTCTTTGTTTATGAACGTCAGTAATGTTACCTAATTATTTTGGTAAATGTTATACGGTATTCCTAGAGTGCAAGTCCGACTCGTACTTGGCCGGTTTTACAAATTTTTCCTTACAGTGGTTGAGGCTGAGAGCTGGCAACCTTATTTTTTCATATGAAAAACTTATAAATGATTTGATGTTAAAATCAAATATAAATTTTAATTTATTTGATTAAGGTAATTGTGGCAAAATATTTCCTGACGACCTTGCAGCAATCTTTTGTACTATCAAGTAGCATTCATGAAAATTAAGTTTAATCAAAAACCCTAATTCCTGCAGATTTCTGTAGTCGGATCTTAGGCTAAAAGAATTTCAGTATTCCAGACTGTACTAATACTGTTAGAAGCTGTTTGTTTGAAGATACTTTGGAGTAGGCATTAGGTTTAGATTAGGTTTATTGGAACCTAGGGGCTGCTGTTTGGAGCCTATCAAGTCCCAAAACAGGTCTGAGCCGATAAGCATGTCAATAGGTGATGGTTTGTTGAAGCTGGGGTCTGCAAGCTCAAAGTCGTTTAGGTTTAAGAAACTAATATCGAAATGATGCTTGGGCAAGTCATCAGTTATGGTTTTCAATACTAGACAACACATTAGAACTTCAAAGGAAGTTGCATGAGATTGGAGTTTTATAGAACAGCGCTCAGGGTTTAGGTCTAGGGCGTTGTTACCTATGCCTACAATACTGACGTTTGATGGCTGAGGAGTCAAATTAAGTACCCGCTTTACACGCTTAGTGATGAAAGAGGATTGGCTCCCGCTGTCAAGCAAAGCTCTCGCGCTTATAGTTTCGTTAGTTTTTGGGTTAGTTAGTCGCACCGTAGCAGTACACAAAAGCACTTCTGAGGAGGAGAGTGCAGACATAACTACAGATGTGGGTTGGCTAGGAACGGATGAGATTGACTCAGGTAAGTGAAGTAGTGAGTTGTGTTTTTGTTTACATGACCTACAAAAACCGGGGAGCCTACATACTTGACTTTCGTGGCCAGTCCTCAGACAGTTACGACACAACTTTAGTTTTGACACAATGGAATTCCTATCTTCAGGTGTCTTAGACTTGAATGTGGGACACTCGTATGCGCGATGCTTGCCTGAGCATACTACACACATCAATGGGTTTCGAGGAGGAGAGGAGGATTCCTTAGACGTAGCAACCAGTGATTTAGTCTGCGTAGTGTTCTTATTATAAAAGGCTGGGTTGTGAGAAACTTGTTTAGCACCAGCTGTTTTATCTGTCTTGTTTTTATTGACAGTCTCAAGAACATCTGCACGATTTTTTAAAAATGAGAAAAATTCATTGAGGGTAGGTATTTCAGAAATAGTGTTACGGTGTTCTTCCCATTTGAAAATAGTACTGTTGTCTAACTTTGCCGCCAACAAATCAATGATAAGGACATCCCATTTGTCAGTAGGGAGTCCTAGTGTGCAGAGGGCACGTAAGTTTTTAGTCACATGATCAATAATGTACCTAAGAGACTTATCAGTTTCACGAACTGACTCAAAAGTAAATAGGGATTTTAAGTGATTATTAATTAGTTGCCTCTTATTGTCAAACCGGTTGCAGAGAAGTGACCAAGCGTCTATGTAATTTTTATCAGATCCTTCCAAGTTGCTTAGAACTCGCGCAGCTTCACCCTCCAAATAAGAGCTGAGGTAGTGGAATTTATGAATATTTTTTATTTTAGGATTATCATGAATCAATGAAGAGTAGATCTCCTTGAACTCCAGCCACTTGTAGTAGGTACCATCAAAATTGGGTATATTTATATTAGGCAATTTGAAACCTAAATGATCAAAACCATCATATTCATGATGAGGGCAACCATTGCTGTGAGCACAGCTGACAGTAACTTCAGGTTGCTTGGGGGTTGAGCTGTGTAATTCAATTAAGTTTTGGGCAATAGCAATGCAAGTATCAAAATCTTGCTCAACTAGATCACGAGTAGTTAATTCTACATCTTGATTAGACTCATCAAGTATCTCTATTTGACTCTGCAACCTGTCGAACTCAATGAATAACGCTTCCATTCTTGACAACTTCATCGCAAGCCTATTTAATTCAACAGCAGAAATGCTGTCAAAGGTTCCCAAAGAGTCTAAATATATTTTAAATTTAGTTACACGTCCTTTAATGGACCCACGTTTTGCAGTTAACTCTTTAAAATTTTATTCGGTAGGCATTGCAAATAAATTATCAAGGAATAGCAAAGAAAATAATCAAATTGTATACGATACGCTCCTCGTTTCGTAGTCCTATTCACAGAAACCGGTTTCCAATCAGCGAAGCAAGCGATCAGCTTAGCAGTGCAGCTCAAGCCAGGCAATCGCAGAAACAAGCACACTGCAGGCCGTTGACCCCGTACGTCTGGTTACGCTGGAATCAACATCATGCAAATAAACAGCTGGCTGCGATAAGCGTGCAGTGAGGGACTGAAGAGAGTATCTTTCTGGGGCTATGTTTACAATAGGTAAATAATATTGCAACCAAAATAAATAGATTAAAGGGAACGTAGAATGACTATAGGTATTAAATTGTGAATAATTTTTAGGCTCACTCGACTTGAAATAAATAAGGCTACGTGCAATAGTGAAAAGATTAGATCAAGGACGCTGTTACATTTTCGACGAACTCAAATTTAGGTATCTAGTCGCACACAGCAACATTACGCGTACGCACACATTGAAACTACTGAGCGCTCGATTTTATACATCACGGAAACAATCTTGGTCCTTGATATTATTTTTGAATTTTATTGTTTTTATTAAGTTGATTCAGAAAGGTTAGTTGGCACTTTGAAAATGCATTTGATAACTGTTACAAACCGTCGTCGTAAAAAGTAGGTTATTATTTTCAACCGACTTCAAAAAAAGGAGATGCTCTATCTATTCGGCCAAACTACTTATCCGATACATAACGGGTTTTCATCGATAAATGTATGTGGTGGTATTTTCAGGGAAGGTTTTATTGTATAATATATTAGGATCTGTTAAAGATCTTCGGAGATAGACAATGGAACTCTTTAATAACAAACAGCAAATGACCTGCGATTACTGTGATCGTATGTTTATGTTTTGTTTTAACCATACCATAATAAATCATCACGCTTGTACGGTTTTAGGGGGTAAACAGATGTATTTAGTATACCCAATATGGGGTACCTACAAAAATTTAAAAGAGAAAAATAATAGCTTTCCTGTGACGAAAAACAATAGGTACCGACACCGACTTCCGAAAATAATTTTATTTTTCACTTTGTTGTAGTAAGTAGGTATTTTAAAAACCGGCCAAGTGCGAGTCGGACTCGCGCACGAAGGGTTCCGTACTTGGTACATTGCTGTTAACGATTTATGACGTATTAAAAAAAAACTACTTACCAGATCTCGTTATATAAACTACTTATCATTCTCTTATTTTAGAAGTTACAGCGGGGGACACACACATTTTACCACTTTGGAAGTGTCTCTCGCGCAAACTATTCCGTTTAGAAAAAAATTCTATTAGAAAGCTCAATATCAAAAAAAAAAAAAAAAAGTTTAGTTTCAGTTTCAAGTATGGGAACCCCCATAATTTTTTATTTTTTTTCTATTTTTGTGTAAAAATCTTATTGCGGTTCACAGAATACATCTACTTACCAAGTTTCAACAGCATAGTTCTTATGGTTTCGGAAATAAGTGGCTGTGACATACGGACGGACAGACAGACAGACAGACAGACAGACATGATGAATATATAAGGGTTTCGTATTTTGCCATTTGGCTACGAAACCCTAAAAACAACGCTACGTGAAATAAGAAGATACCTAAAACGAATTAATTGCCGGTCACAAGGATTAAAAAATGACTTGAACATTTTTCATTATATGGAATATATTAAATATTACTATCACATCATCAGTCACTATTAATGTTCCCACTGCTGAGACACAGGCCTCCTCTCTGTGAGAGGGAATATGGGGGTATCCTGACCACCAGCATGCAGAGGACGCGCATTCCTGGTCAGCACCCTCAGCTTCTATCATCATCGCTCCGACCCACTGGAGCCACCAGCACTCTTCCGACTCACTGGGACATCATCACCGCTCCGACCCACTGGAGCCAGCAACTCTATCCCGACTCACTGGGATATCATCACCCCTACTCACTGGGGCACAACCGCATACAGTTCCGACTCACCGCGAACTCTGCGACTTCCGGTTCCGACTCACTGGAACCAACCTTCCACTGGCCAGGCACACATCACAAGATGTACGGATGACTCAACCTAACCTGCTATCGACCTCCGGTCTCCGGAGGGGAGTGATGTAGCGGCACAGACGCCGCCACTTAGGAACTAATGACATGACGTCACACAAATACTGCATCGCGCAAGTAAAGTTTTCGGCGCGATAAGAACACATACAGCAGTCCGACAATAACCGTTGGGCAGTTGCCCGGACCAGACACAACACCCGTCTGGTCGGAGGATCCTCCCTTTTCTATGGAGGTTTGTGGGGCTTTACACCCTGTTCCACATACCCCCAAACTAAATATATTTCTATTCTATTCTATTCTATTCTTTCTATTCTAACCAACAACGCGGGCCCAGTGCGGGTTGGTGGATGCACATATCTTCGAATATTTGGTTCTAGGACATGCCGGTTTCCTGACGATGTTTTCCTTCACCGTTTTGAGAGCAGTGGTGAAGAAATAATTTAGACAAAGTAAAGCGCCTGCCTGGGCTCGAACCCACGACCTACAACTTGTAAGTCAAGCTAATGACATACTACCCAAAAACCATGAAAATGACACCCATGACGAAAAGATGTCAAATTTTCGTCGGCGCCAACTTGTATTTTGGTTATGACCCCGTATTTGATATAAGCGTCCCCAAAATCCATAAAAATGACATCCATGACGAAAATTTGTCTAATTTTTGTCGGGACCATCTTATATTTTGGTTTTGACGCCATATTCGATATAAGCGACCCCAAAAACTATGACAATGACACCCATGACGAAAAATGACAAATTTTAGTCGGCGCCATCTTGTATTTTGGTTTTGATCCCATATTCGATATAAGCGACCCCAAAAACCATGAAAATGACACCCATGTCGAAAAGCAGGCAAAATTTACGTCGGCGCCATCTTGTATTTTGGTTTTAACTCCATATTCGATTTAAGCGAACCCAAAAACCATGACAATGTCACCGATGACGAAAAGATGTCAAATTTTAGTCGGCGCCATCTTGTATTTTGGTCTTGACCCCGTAATCGATAAAAGTGACCCCAATAACCATGAAAATGACACCCATGTCGAAAAGCGGCCAAATTTTCGTCGGCGCCATTTTGTATTTTGGTTTTGGCCCCGTATTTGTCATACATACATACATACAAACCGGTTAAAATCATAAATCTCCTCCCACCCATCCACTTCTAAACTTCCCCGTCGGCAGCTTAACCTTACCCATCCAAATCCTAACCTTAGTCAGAGCTGTTTAAACCCACCCATCCATTTCTCAACCTTGTCAACAACTGCTTAACACCCAACTATTCAAAACCCGATCTTACCCAAAATAATTTCTAAATCACATTCTAATAATAATAGGAAACTCAAAAATACGGCATACGTCCGATAAAATATCAACTCCTTTCGATCACGACGAGGACGGTACTCACACGCATGCACACTACAATCTTTCTATTACTTTTATCGTATTTATTTCCTGCGAGAAAGCGATACGCCCGTCCTTCCACGAGCGCTTCTGAGCGCGGAATGATGAGCGGCGGGTACAAAATGTATGAAGACGTCGGCAAGTGATTTTATTTTAGCTAATAATTAAAAAATATAATTATTTAGAAGAAAAATAATTAGCTGCAACTGTAAAGGACTATATATGCCGCAATTTTTTATAATTTTGAAGATAAAATATGCTGTAAATTTACCTAAACTGGAACCTATTCGGACCCTACTTTTTTCATTTTTTTGCGATTATTGTGATGGGCAAAACGTATTTGTGCGAAAATTTTGTATGATGTCATACAATTTTTCTGATGCTTATCTGGAGCTGAATATATTATCTTTAAATTAAGACCATGATATCTTCACATCGGTGATTGCTTATGCATTAAAATGGTACCTCAAAAGTACTGTTATTTGTAGAAAAATGTAATAGCGTCCTTAAGGCGTGAAAGGATTTCAGCGTGCAGATTCCCTTTGAATGATTAGGCAAAATGCTTAGAGCTAAAACAATAGGCACGCAATTTTCACAAGCACTAGTTAGATTGATAATTATCACCAAGCACCCGCAGAAACTGACCCCAAGTATGAAACACTGATAAAAGAGGACTAGGAGAATGATAGGAACGGGCTCACTTAATGATGGCAAACAAGCAGGTATGTGTCCAGGCTCCACAGCGTTATCCTTCGCTGATTAGGCGGCTCCAGGACGTAGGCACCTCCAATGCGCCACGCGGATGGGTACAAACAAGCAAACAGGTAGGGGTCCAGGCTCCCCCCCCCCGGTG
>CATKRY010000299.1:0-19648 GCA_949775005.1 Orthosia gothica | reverse complement strand
GTACACACAAGTCAACGAACGACACATAGGTATAGCAAATAATAGATTTACTGTTGGGTACATAGTACTAACACACGTGCTGTGCAGCTATACAATAGTAAAAGAAATCGGGTCTATACAACACAAACATAAACATATCATTTGTTTTTGCGCCCTAGTGGTTGTGGAGCAGGACTAGCATTGAGCCAAGCATTTTATCAGTGATGTAATCCCCCAACTTATAATATGCCTGCCTGCATAGTGTGCGTTTTATACAATTTTTAAATTTCGTCTCATTCAGTTCTAGAATTAATGGCGTTAACTCCTATACACGCATAGAAAAATACGGTGACAGAGTTTTTAAGTCATGTATAGATCATGTGTTTATTCGCAATTCTACTGCATATAACATTTATACATCTGTTGTTAACACTTCACCGGCCTACCACTGCATAACCGGTTGTGCGATAATGAGCGTGCAAAATTGAATGACTCACATTCGTGTAGTCAATTAATAACAAAGATAGATAATCGCCGAGTGTACAGTGAACTAAATAACATTGACTGGAGTATACCCCTTCAATACAAATTTCCAAATGCAATAACTAAGTTCATACATACTAGCTTTAATAATGTATACGAAAAATGTAAATACACAATTAGTAAAAGTGGCTTCAGTAAACGTAACACATGTCCTTGGGCCAATGAAAAACTTAAAAATATGTGCAGAAGGCGTGACTCATTGTTGGATATATGGCTCAAAGATGAAAATAACCTACAAAAAAGATTATTATACAGAAATAAAACAAATAAATACATACATTACATAAAAAATAAACATATAATGATGGAATTTCTCAAAATTTCAAAAACAGCAAAAAGATTTGGAGCATTGTGAATAGTTTAACCGGCAAAATTATGCAACGTATTGAACACATTTTACTTACAACTTTTCGAATGAATCCATTGACATTCGCCAGCACTTTTATGACTGAATTTAACTCGAATGTCATTAACCTAGGCAACTCTTGCGATGTGCCTCTTTTAGACAAATCAACGTATGAGATAGTTCCTGATAGGTCGATAAGAGCGAAACCTGCACGAGAAGATACCGTGGAATTCATGATCAAACAAATGAATGATAGGAAAAGCCCAGGTTTTGACGGGATACGTGCTAAAGATGTTAAGTATGCTTCAGCTAATTTAGTCCCAGTTATTACCCATTTGATCAATTGTTGCTTTCTGACTGGTATATATCCCGACCTATTGAAGATAGGGGTGATACGTCCAATATACAAAAAGGGCTCACGTAATGACGTTAATAATTATCGTCCTATCACTATATTGTCTTGTATAGATAAAATCTAATAACGTTATATTGGTAATGAGATAAATAAGTTCTTGCAAATAAACGGAATAATTAACAATAAACAATTTGGATTTCAGAAAAATAAGAGTACGACACTATTGTTAAGAGAATTTATCGATGAAGTAAATAGACACTTAAATGAAAAAAAACATGTCTTGTCACTCTTTATAGACTTTAGCAAAGCATTCAATATGCTCCGTAGCGATACACTGTTTGAAAAGTTGTCACAAAATGGGATACAAGGGCCATTATTAGAATTATTAAAAAACTATCACACAAACATATACAACACGGTCAAAATAAAAGATGAGTACAGTGCTAAGCTTCCGGCAACGCAAGGAACGGCCTAAAGTTCAATTATAGGTCCAACGGAATACTTGCTTTATTTTAAAGATATGAGTAATGCTATAAAGTCAGATTCTTTATACCAATTTGCAGACTACACGTGTATTTTGGTCGCTAATAAAAACATCCAAGCTGCTCAGGTATCCTTACAAAGAAGCTTCGATCAAATGAGTAAATGGGCTCATGACGTAGGACTGGTTATAAGCGCATCTAAAACTAAAATTGTTCACATACATTCATCACACAATAAATGCTCGACTATAACTACAGTTATAGCACACGAACACGCTTGCTTACATAGCTCGCCTAAGACTTGTAAATGCCCGTTAATAGAAGTAGTTGATAAACACATGTATATCGGTCTAGTGGTTGATAGCCGATTCTGTTGGGTACCTCACAAAGACTACATATGCAACAAACTGAGGTCTATCCTAGGTAAACTTAACATACTAAAATATAAACTGCCTTATAAAACGCTAAGAATGTTATACATGGCCCTAGCAGACTCAGTTATCAACTACGGACTCAGCAGCTATGGGAGAACAGAACGTATATTTACTACTTGACAGATATCTATAAGCTACAACGAAGAATATTAAAAGTAATTACGCCTAAACATATAAACAAGAAGTTCGAAAATAGTGACGAAGATCTTTTTAAATACTGTAATGTTATGAGTGTGTTCAATAAAGTCAAATTTTTCACTCATATTGAAGTGAATAGACCGGAGCTGGTAACCGAAAAAACAAGATCTGACTTTCTTAGAAATATAAAACTGAAACATAAATACAGCTTACCAAAATACAATAATGTGTACGGGATGATGGTTGCAGAATACTTGGTACCTTTTTCTTAATAAGCTTTCAGAATACTTGCAAAATTTGTACAAAAGGGTTCGAAAGGTTGTAAGTACAAATTAAAACGTTTCCTAATACAGTAAAATTTCCTAAATAATTTATCTTTTAACAAAATTTATCGATGTTTATTATGAAAGTATTTTTATATGTAATTTAATCATAAATATATAATATTGTATTTACTCAGCATTGCAATTTGTAATTTAATTTTAAAATAAGCGGCTCGCCATCACAAAGTTAAGCCCTATGAGGTTTTTGTTGTGTGGCTAAAACCAAATGTAAAATAGGTTAAGTATTTTGGAAATAAAATGATAAAATAAAAAATAATAGAAAGCGCAAATTAAAAAGTCTAGCTATTAGCTATTACTTTCTGTAATATATTTTATGTGGTCTGAAGGAGAGTGTTTCATCTATTATAATCCTGAGATATTTTATATTGCCTGTTTTGAGTATAAAAGGACGATTACACATGCTGACTGGGTGGAATCCACATTTATCATATAGATAAGAGTTTGCAGTATTTTATTGAGCTTGCACATGGAGAAGTGAATCAAGCACGATCTATTATAATTATATTTTGTCTTATCAGCATAAAGTGTTAGTAAATTGTTTTGCAGCCAATTAGTGACAGTATTTAAACCTCGTTGTGCGTATTCATACAATTTGTTACTGTTTTGCGATAAAAATTAACGCCGTATCGTCGGCATATGAAACAAGTTTGTCTTGTTTAATATTTTAATTACACAGATCGTTAATGTAAACCAGGAACAGGGTTGAACCCAGAATACTGCTTTGAGGAACAAAATTCAATTCTCAATTCTTTATTGCGTACCGTAATCACCACCACCACACCAGTACACTATAACCAATATGTTTTGCTCATTGCTAGTAGTATCATCTATTTTAATATGACATAAAGTCAAAGTCAAAGTCAAATATATTTATTCAACTAGGCCAATAAGCGGCACTTTTGAACGTCAAAAAAAAAAAAAATTACCTGTTTCTACCGTGCATTCGGATTAACACTAAGTTTCAGCTGTGTTCCCCTAACTCCTTAAGCATCTATTTTTTTAAGCATGCATAAGGATCGCATCAAAGGCTTTGGCTAGATCAAGGAAAACCCCCTGTGTCTGGTTACCTTTTTTTTTTTTTTAGCTTGGAGAAATGCTCATGCATACTGCACTACCACGGGGAGATAGCGCAGTTATGTGGGACTCTAACCCACTAAAACTCCACGGTGTCCTCCTGTGCCGCTTATGGCGGGAACACGGGTACGCGTTAGCACTCACCGCGAACCCGCCGCGGCTGTTTCAGCACCAGAACACACTGTGCGCCACCCTAGGGACCAAACCAGCGCATGGGTGCCAGACGACCCCGTGTATGGCACCCTTGGTCCCCTTGTGGCGGGTCAGGGTCAATGGCCCCGCCACCTACCATTTTTCGGCCGCAGGGGATAGGGAGAGCGGCAAACGGTATACCGGCACTCCTCCTCCCCTGCGGCCCCACCGCGTCCGCCATCAGACGGTGGCGACCCCGTCTAGGCCGCAGAAGGTAGGGAGAGCGGCGCACCGCAATACCGGCACTCCTCTCCCGCTGCGGCCTCCAACCCTCAGCCGCAATATCGTATGGGTATGGGCGACCCCATACGACATCGCGGCCCGCCTCAGTTACGATGTCGCCTAGGCAGCACCGCAACTTACATGTTGGCCGATACGTCGTCGGCTTATCGGCAAAAGCCCTGACGAGCGGCCCGTCCTCGGGTTCCTCTTCGCTTCACCGTGGGTGACCAAGCCACGGTTACTGAGCCCCCCCGCATCGACAAAGCGGGAACCCACTGGGGGGGTGTGTCTGGTTACCTTTGCCAAGTTCTAAAGCGATATAATCTGACAGATTATGCAACGCATCGGTTGTGGGTATTTTGGCTCTGAACCCAAATTGCGCTGATAATAAGAGATTGTTTTTTTTTCTAGAAAATTATCTAGTATACTGTTATAATTTTTTCTAGTATCTTAGATATTGAAGTGAGTAAAGATATTGGTCTATATTATTAACTAAGTTTTATTTCCAGATTTAAAGATAGGCATTACAACTTCTTTTTCCAGAAATCTAGGGAAAAGACCTGCAGATATACAAATACGAATTAAATGCGTTAAGGGAGGTACCAGGATAGGCTTACAGATTTTAAAGATCTTATATTATCCCACCCAACTCCACAGTCATATTTTAGTCCAGATGCGATTCTGAATATTTCGTCTTCGTTAGTCTCCAGCAAGCGAAAAGAATTTAGAGCACGATCTATTATTAAATTTTTAGAAAGGTGGTTAAACATAGTAATGATTTGGAATTTCTTCGGCAAGAGTTATCCTAACATTTATAAAAAAAATATGAACGTGGTTCGCTGATAAGAGAGAAAGCTACAAGCTCTAATTTGATTCATGCTGTTTTTACCGGTGACGTTTTTAATGTTTCCAAAGTGGCTTTTTATGGTATTTTTTTTTCAAGTTCTTAAGGAGGTCGTTGCAAAAATGTATGTATTTGTTATAGGTTATTTTAATGATATGATTATCAGGGTTACTCCTAGATCTCTGATGAAGTTTATCTCTGTGTCTTATACACCCAATAAGGCCCGTAGACATCCAAGGTTTAATGTTACAAAGTTTTTTGTTTACTGTAATAACAGTCGTATTACGTTACGTAATATTGCTAATTGAACATGTTTTATTAAGTACGATAAAGCAAATTTAGTGTCACCAGTAATTGGCTTATCGCTGACAGCGATAAGACTTCCGTTGTACCTTTAGTTTTTATTTTTGTAAAAGAGTTATTAATAAAGCGTTGTTATACTACATTCTATCTATCTTATTATAGGTACCTATATAACATTTTAATCCAAGCGGTATAGTATAAAAAGACAAATTATCATCATTAAAAATGTTGATCTGTCTGTTTACTGTTCGTGTATTGGGTTAACCGGGTTAACCGTGAAAATGGGGGTACCCCAGGGTTCACTTTTGGGTCCTTTTTTATTTCTAGTCTTCATTAAAGATTTACCCCATATATTGAAAAACAATCTAAACAAGGTGCTGATAACACTTATTTTTTTAGATAGATAGACATACGAGTAACGTTGACGATGTAAATAACGTCTTGCGACAGGTTAACACTTGGTTCACAGCTAATAGTTTAGTTTTAGCTAAAAAGACTAAGTGCGTAAAATTAGCGTTGCCGAATGTGAAAAGTACTGATTGTGACATTATATTAAACAGGGAGAAGCAAGAATTCGTCGATAAAACGGTTTTCCTGGGGATCACGCTAGACTCAAGGTTACAATGGGGTCTTAATTTAATATCACCTGCAGGGCGGCTAAGTTCGGCAGCTTATGCTGTTAGAAAAATTCGTCAGTTTACTGATGAAGATACAGCGAGGCTAGTTTATTTTAGTTACTTTCATAATATAATATCTTACGGTGTCTTACTATGGGAAAGGGCTGCAGACATTGAGTTAATTTTTATTCTGCAAAAACGAGCCATCAGAGCGATATACAATCTTCGCCGGCGCGATTCTCTAAGGGAACTGTTTAAGGAAATTTACATCATGACGGTACCTTGTCAATATATTTATGAAAACATTAGGTACGTTAGAAAGAATTTACATTTTTTTTTTTGTAAATACGGCGACGGACATAATTATGTTACCAGAAATAGGGACCAATTAATTCAACAAGGTTTCAGGCAAGCTAAAGTAGCATCATATTATATGGGGTAATATATAAAATATTACAATAAAATACCACCCCACATTCTAGAACTAAATGCGACGAAATTTAAAACTTGTATAAAACGCACACTATGCAGGCAAGCATATTATAAGTTGGGGGATTACATCGCTGATAAAAATGCTTGGCTTAATGCTGGTCCCGCTCCGCAGCCACTAGGGCGCACGAATAAGTGATGGGCAGAAAAGTTTTGAATTATTGTTGGACCTGCTAAAGAGTATGAATTGTAATATATATAGTATATACAAAATGACTTAGTACTAGTGAAAAACGAGACTGGAACCTAACTCCAAAGTATTTGTAATGGGCCATATTTAGTTATCAGAGATTTTTCGCCAAATGTTGAAATATTGAAAGACAATGGAAAAATTGATTTAGTTCAAAAGAATAGGACTAAGTTATATTGTTCATAATATTTTCTTCTTATTTTTCCATGTTAATCTTGTACTCTTTTACTTATATTATTTTAAACAATTTAATAAAAAATAAACAAAACTGTTAACACACTGTACTGAATTTTTTATTAAAAGATAATCTTGTTTACCCATTAAATTAAAATAATACTCTCATCATTATTATTTTATTTTTTGCTTTCGAGGCAGGTGTAGTGCTAGTGCTAGCTATGTTCTAAGTTTGTATATATCTAATTATGTTCCTCGTGTACTTAAAAATCAACAATTACTAATAAAAGAGTGAGTTATCAACTAGCAGTCAGAGCGTTTGATTCTCCTCTAATACCCAACCTTACAGTGTTCTGGTGCGCCGGTGATGGGGGATACTCCTCAGGGGAGGGTCCACTGACGGAAAGCCGTGGCGGGTTCACGGATGAGTGATAATGCGTGTCCGTGTTCCCGCTA
This sequence comes from Orthosia gothica, assembly GCA_949775005.1. Lineage (NCBI taxonomy): Eukaryota > Metazoa > Arthropoda > Insecta > Lepidoptera > Noctuidae > Orthosia > Orthosia gothica. The sequence continues at coordinate 12,466 of CATKRY010000299.1, read as the reverse complement.
TGAGTGGCACAGGAGGACACCGTGGCGTTTTAGTGGGTTGAAGTGTGTTTATAAAACTGCGCTATCTTCCCTTGGTAGCGCAGTACGTATGAGCATTTCTCTAAGGAAAAAAAATATATACAAAAAGGCAAGGCAATTGTATCCTGTGCTAAAATTTGCCGCCGCATAAAAAATACGTTTTAACCCTAGAAAGATAGTCTGTGTAAAATTGACGCAAGCGTTTTCGAAATATTGATCTTTTTTTTAAATACCGTAAATTCGTCGCTGAGGCGGGGGGCTCAGTAGTCGTGGTTTGGTCATCTACGGTGAACTGATTAGGAATCCGAGGCAAGGCCGTTCATCAGGGCTTTTGCCAACTAAGCCGACGACATAGCAGCCAACAAGACGGTTGCGGTGCCGCTTGGGAAACATCGCAAGTGAGGCGGGCCGCAATATGGTCTATTGAAATACAGGCATTCTTATGCCTAACTCAGACACTAGCTCCTCACACATTCCAGACTAAGAACATATCTACTAGTATTTTTATACCTAAGTAACTATTATTGTCTGTTTTGTGAGGAAAAATAAGCGAATTTATTATTATGTCCTTTATTCATATTTTTTCTTATTTTGTCCATTTCTAAATATTTTATAAAATAAATTAAAAAATAAAAACATTTAAAAATATAAAAATAGAGGCCCACTGGTATCGGGAACAGGGTCCAAGCTACATGCGGTCAGGGCTCCAGAGAGAGGAACCTCCTAACAATACGAGCCGTGTCCAGCAGTACTACTTTCTGGATCAGGCCCGCCTTGACCAAGCCGCCTACCGAGATCCTCCTAAGTTGTTGGTAGAGGCTCGTGGCTATTAAGCCATTGGCTGACTACCGATACAATGATCGCTGTGTCCAAATCCCACATGTCAAAAACCTCGCGAGGCTAGTCAAGATACTTGATTTGCTTATATTTCTCGGCTTTCACGAGGTTCCCGTCATGCGGGATGGTAATGTCAACTATCCAGGTACCTACTCCCTTCCTCCTTATTCCCTACATTGTACACAGTTTTTTTTGTTAATGAGTAATGAGTAAAGAACTGGTTTACTATAATATATCCGTCTATCTTATTTTACGTACCTATTAAAAATTTAAGTGGATGCACGCAGCCTTAACCTGGCCATATCGCAATTGCAAATTATCCTCATTCAAAATAATGGTAAATAATGATCTGTATCCTGTAAGCCCAAATTCGTTTGATAATATGTTAATCTTGTTATATTTAGAGTATAAATACCGAAGGAAATGTCTCAAGCTTTACACAACAAATCGACTTCTCTTTACGATCGTTTCTCGTATTCTACTAAACAACGACTACAATGGCTGCCATCAAGACTACCTTCGTTCTCCTGCTGATCGCCTTGGCCATGGTGATCGTCACCGTCGAGGCCGTCCGCGTCGTACCCTGTGACGTCGACTGTAACCGAAGTCTAACTGAGCAGAACCAGTGCTGCGTGGCTCATTTATACAACTACGGCTACTGTACAAATAGGCAAGCGAACTGCTACTACTAGCGTGGAGCTTCTGTCTAACACTTCGAAATCCGTCACTCGAAGAAAATGAAGCGGTTATCAAGAACTATGTAATTTTAAATTATCAATATTGTCAATTTGTCAGGTATATGATTTGTTAAGTGCCACTTCTTCAGTATTCGGTATGTTTTTTGATTATTCATTAAATTGGTTCAGTTTTAAAATTTTGGTGTTTTCTTTCATTTTCTTATTTATGGGTGCGAAGTTCTTATTAGTATTGTAAGTACCGAATTTCAGTATAATTGTAGATTTTCCTGCTGCTAGTTATTTATTTTCAAATATGTTTTGGACCTCTAAAATTAGTTTGAAAATCTTGATGTTTGAAATTGAGGTAAAACTCATAAATAAAGTCTTGGAGTTGTCTTACTCTTAAAGTGATACTTGCAGTATTAGCCTAAACAGAAATGTTAAGAGCGATGTAACTAATAGGAGTCAAGAAATATAATGAAAAAATTATATTAATAAATATGTAGGCATTTAATTTTTCCAATTTATTTTTTATTATTCTACTAAGAATTCATACCTTCAAATAGATAAGCGACTTCTGAATATTTTAAAGGTTATGGCTATTTTTTTACTTTCAACCCTATGCAAAATATTTTGATAATCAATCCTCTACGTAACAGTTTCAATATAATGGACCCGATGGCGCGAAGAAATTTAAATTGCGTCGATACGGTATAGTACGGGCGTAATATCACCCTCCGTACTTTCTAAGAAAAAGTACAAATCCATCAAAATTCATCTAGCTCAAACTCTAATTCTGTATGTAATGCCGGATGTAAGGGGGCGCACACGCAAACTTAGCGCCACCGACACCGACACCGACAACCGGCAAATGGCGGTATAACAATATTGACGTTAGATTATAAATTGAAATTTTAAATTGAATTTGAAGACATTTATTTGGCCTTTTATATTAAATTAATTTGGCTATGACATTTTTAGATTATATATTGACATTTTATTCGATTATTTAATTATTTTGTTTGTTATTTTTAGATTACCTAGTGACATTTGTTATGAAAGTATTAGATTATTTAATTAAATTACTTGACATTTTTACATTATTTATTTAAATGGCTATAACATGTATTAGATTATTTTAATTAATTTTAGTTGTGATATTTTTGGACAATTTGTTGAAGTGCAGGTATCGGATGAGTTTTAATTACTGTGGTTTTGAGATATTTAGATTATATTTTTATAGTCATTTTTGCGACATTTTGGATTTAAATTATTTTTGTTATGACATTTCATGGTTGTTTTTTTTTTTTTTTCAATATTTATTTGATTGTTGAATGAATTTGTTTGACATTTTTAGATTCTTTATTGAAATGGGTACGACATTTATTAGATTATTTTAGTTACCATGTATCGGATGTGTGTTTATTTTGGATTATAAATTGAAATGGCTATGACATTTATTAGATTATTTTAATTGATGGCGGATGTGTGTTAATTTTGGATTATTTATTGAAATGGCTATGACATTGTGACTGTTCCTAAATGACCCTGGGCTGATAAAAATTTCGTTTGTCCTAAAATGTCCTAGATTTAGTGTTAATGTCGGCCCTTTTTTTATAAAAGGGGAACAACGCCCCGCCATCCACGTTGCTCAATGAACTTCGTACCATCGACTGGGTAATTCTCTTCCGACAAGTGAATTCCAAATTATGTTTTTGTTTGTTTTGGAATTCACAGTTATAAAATTATAACTTGGAAGTGGTTTAGAAGGATAAAATATAACTAAAGTGTAAGGCCCGGTTCCTCTTTACAGATTAACCGTTCCTCCAGTAAATTTAGAGGGTATATTTTACTAGGGAAAGATCCAATTAAAAAAAAATATTATTACACATTACAAGGTTTATTGTAATAAACAAACATACAGGTACACATACCTAAAATTGTGGCGAGCTACTAACACTCAGATCTTCCCAAAACTTAAACAACTAAAATGACACCCCGTCTCTGTAACAAGGTGTGTTATGGAAACACCAGAGATGAGACACTAGATAACAAGCTCAGAGTCACTTGTGCGAGTTCGTGAGGTGAACGCTTAATAACTTCTAGCTCAATCGAATATAACAGACCTATTCTTGCTGTGCTCATAAAATAAACATAACCATGGGCAAAGTACCCGGAAACACAGCTAAACACTTTAAATTTATAACCACTGGTCTTTACACTGAAAGGGCCTCATATATATATGTTCAGTAGAACTAAGGTCACTTGGTATCACTCTCTCAAAGGTTATGGTACTACACCTAACGTGGTAAACACTAGGTTTTCATATCTCTCAACTAACTCACAGTTTGGCGGAACAGTGGACCCTTGGCATCAGACTACAGAGAGTAATCCCTGCAGTCTACACGAAACGCGCGGCCTACGGGCACAGTCCGTAAATCACAATTACGGTGACGCTATCGTTACCTGGAGCCGGCGACGCTTTATCACACGATTCAGAATGGTGGGGCCTTCCGTTAGAAAAGGATGGCCTCACTGTCTGCACTCGTTGGGTCAAACCTCAGAACCGCCAAAACCCGGGTCTGTCAGCACACTTGGGTTCGAATCACCGATTTCCCAGAACTCGGGATCAGGATCACCTTGATTGCGCCAGACCACGGAATAACACCAGAGCGCCACGACTTTAAGCGGTCGTGTCAGGTTAGGCTAGCTAAGCAGCCAGACAGGTTTAGCTTCAACTGGAACAACGTAACTCTTGAAACACCCTTCGAGAGATTGGGACACAGTCTGATCATCAGATCTGGTGCCTCTCCAATAGCTTACCTGTTAAATCTCGTCCATTTTTTCAGGTAACCAACAGGGTTGGCAAGGAAGGGTCCTTCCTCCGTCAGTTGCTGAACCAAAAAGCTGAGCAACCTCTATCGACCTTCAAGAAAGATCTAACCATAGATAATGCTAAATTCGCAAATCACTGTCCTCTTTAATCTTTGTTAATTTTATTATTCGAGTTATACGTTGTTGTTTTATTATTATTAAGGTAAGAATTTAATTACGTTTATTAATTATCTATGTATGTTTATTTAACTTCAATAAAATTTAATACGTATAACCCGAACTTGAAACAGCGCCATTTCTTCCGTACTGTGACCATTTGTCAGTCAAAACAGACAAATCAAGAGATGTCGCCATATACGTCTTTTTGCAACGTCACAATGCCCCTCTTCCCACAAAAAAGGTTTTTTGCTATGCGAAAAACCGCACACCGCCCTCGGTGTTAAAACACTAAAGGTGGGTTCGCAAATTTATAAAGGTTACTAGTGGAGGAGTACTATCCCACTTCTTAACTGTTACGTTAGAAGCAAGAGGGGACGATACATTAAAAACAAATACTATTTCCAACCATTAGCAAAAATGCAGCCTATGTTTATCCAAACTGCCAGGAAACCTATTATACCTACGAACTCCCTACTATCCGGGCGTAACCCCCCCCCAATCTTTCATACATCCCTACTCATACCTCTCTTTCTATCTGTAGCGACCTGCATCCATTTCGCAGGACGATACCTCATACATTCTCCCGTATTCCGTCTGTATACCAGTGGAACACTGAATTGTTTAACAAAACTAAAGCGATCCTCCTGGTGAATATGTTCAGCGAGCTGAAACAACAAATTGAACATTATTTGTCCATACCACAACACCAGAAAAGGACGTATTCAACCTTCCTGGAAGTTTAACTTCTGTGAATCAAAATGGTGTATGGCTTATTTAGAGAGTCACCTAGCCGCTCTTAACACGATAAGCAACTAGTGCTATCTAAACTGAAGCAAAGCTTCAATACTGATCAACAATTTTATGCTGTCACGTATAAAAAACATATCTCTCCTAAGCAACATTGCTATCTAGGTGAGAGTAACTAAGTATAGGCTTTTATTTAGGAGTTACAATTCGCTCCGTAACAAAATATAGATAAAACTATTAAAAAAAAAATTGCAAAAGAAAAAGCTAACAAAACACTTTGCTGAGACGACTATGAAGTATTTAAATAAGTTTCGGCAACATTGGATAATTTTATGTGATTTTAATATCCTTTATGTGCCAAGAACCTAATGGTTTTCCATTTAACCCTACAAGCTCATACACTAAGGACGAAAGTACTTTACCCACTAAGCACTGCTGGTACTTAGGAGCCAACTTAGATGCCTTATACTTTTCCGCGTCACTTTGGATGTAAGTTTTACGCCATACCAGCTGTCCTTCACGTAAAGTGACGTGGCGCCTACGCAAGTTATAGTATTTCGCGTTTGTGGCATGAGCCTTTACAATATTAGAACGCACTTTTTCAAAGACATCCTTAAGAACTCCTAACTCGCCTGCGTACTCTTCACGCGGCATAGCAACTTCATAATCGCAGTCGTCTGTGTCTTTATAAAACGTGCCATTTATAATTGGTTCACGGCCATGAACCAAGAAGAATGGGGTAAATCCTGTTGTTTCATTTACTGCACTGTTTAATGCAAACTAGATTTTTGTTAAATTTAGATCCCATGTCCTATGATCTTCTTTTACGTATGCTGAGACTGCTGTCATTACCGTTTTATTGTACCTAGGCCCATAGTGCACTCGAGGTATGTTATACTTCTTTAATAGGCTACGAAATTCTGATCCCGTGAATTGAACCCCATTATCGGTAATTACGGTTTCAGGAATCCCGTGAGCAAGAAGAACGTAATTCTCGAAGTTTTTGGCTACTAAAGCACTAGTTGCACGGCGCAGTGGAAACAATAAAGCATATTTTGAAAAACAGCAAGCTACTACAAGTAAATGTAGGAAACCCGAACGTGATTTCGGAAGTGGACCAACTAAATCTACAGCCTGAAATGGTCTATAACATTGTTTTGGCTGACCCATGAGTCCCGGTGTTGGAGTAGTTTTATATTTATAAGCTGAACAAACACTACAACCCTTAACAAACTCAACTACGTCACGGTACATACCTGGCCAAAAATATCTCAAACTTAACCTTCTGTGAGTCTTATAAACACCCAGGTGAGCTGAAGTTGGAGGTTCATGGTTTTCAGTCATAATCTGTATCCGTAGTGGTTTGGGAACTACCTCTTTCCAGTCGAACTCTTGTGTCAGCGCATATTTCCCTTTACTGTACCTTATACAGAATACCTTTTTCCACTCGATAATTGGGGTAATTTTTCCCGCATGACGAACAACCCACCATTATGTTATCGTACCATTCGTCACCAGTCGGCGTAAGCGCAATGGGAGTATTCACGGCCTCAACCTTGAGTAACCTAGATAAGGCGTCTGGAACCACATTGTCCTTACCCTTCCTATGCTCGATGGTATAATTAAACTGGGACAAACGACAACCCCAGCGAGCTAAACGTCCAGTTGGATTTTCTAACTTTGTAAACCACCTAAGTGAAGCATGATCAGTAATAACTGTAAATTGCCTACTACCTAAATATGGTTCAAACTTTTCAACTGCATAAATTACAGCTAATGCTTCACGCTCGGTTGCACTATAATTACGCTCGGTTTTACTGAGGGATCTACTTATATAAGCAATAGGATGGTCATTCCCGTCAATATTCTGGGTTAACATACCACCTATGCCAAAACCAGATGCATCACAGTGAACAGAAAACGGTTTTTCAAAATCTGGGCAAGCTAAAACCGGAGCAGAAACTAGTATATTTTTTAAAGCGTTAAACGCGTCGTCTGCTGCCGGGTTCCATATAAATTTAACTTTAGTACTGGTAAGAGCGTTCAATGGCGCTGCGATGGTAGCAAAATTTCTAATAAACCTACGGTACCAAGAACAAGTTCCTAAGAACATTTTGACCTCTTTCGAAGTCTTTGGTGCTGGGAAATCTAAAATAGCACGCACCTTGTCTGGATCAGTCCTGAGTCCACACTCATCCACTACATAGCCCAGGTATTTTATAGATTTTCTAAAAAAAATACTTTTACCGAAATTTATTGTTAAATTGGCACTCTTTATTTGTTCTTGTAGCCTTTTTAACAGAAGAATGTGTGTATCTAAATCTTCTGATACTACGCAAATGTCATCAACGTAACAAAATATTAAACCTTTGGTGATATCGCTACAAAAGGGATAACCAAACAACCTATCCATCAATCTTTGCTGACGAGCAGGAGCTCCGCAAAGTCCAAATGGCATAACTTTAAATTTAAAAAGTCCTCTACCTGGAACAGTGAAGCTGGTTTTCTCCTGTGAGGCCAAATCTAGGGGTATTTGCCAAAAACTAGATTTAAAATCAACAGAGCTAATATATTTTGTGTTTTTGAGGCTATCTAAGATTTGTGGTATATATGGTATTGCATAAGCGTCCCCTATTGTAACTGCATTTAACTTTCTACAATCAAGACAGAACCGCAATGTGCCATCAGACTTTGGAACCATAAGTACTGGGTTATTCCATGAACTCTCACTAGGTACAACCACATCGAGCTTCAACATGTTGTCCAATTCCTTATGAAGTTCCTTTTGTTTCTCTGGTGACAATGGATACAGTCTGCACTTGATGGGTAACGCATCACCTGTGTCTATAACATGTTCAACTAGCTGTGTTCTACCCAAACCTTTGGTGAGACCAAAGGTTTGGGTAGATGTCATAAAATTTTTGAACGATTAATTCTGCTATTGTTTTCTGTTCCGGACTCAATTTATCAAATGACTCAATTGAATTTACTTGTATCACTATTGAACTGTATAAATGGTTTTGGTGTCTCTATATAGCTAATATGTTTAAACAGTTGAGGCATTAAACTAAAGGCAATCCAAAAATCCACACCAAATATTACATTAGATGTGATAGACGGTATCACATAAAAACTAATTATCTTAGATATATTATTAAAAGTAATAGGTAACCTTAAAATACCTATAGGACTACTTTCTGAACCATTTGCTACCAGTACCTTTTCCTGAAACTCACTTGAGGTATCCATTGAATAACCCAAGTTAATAAATTTTTCATGGGCTCCATTTCCTATGATTGAAATAGCTGCCCCTGAATCTAATAAACCGAATAATGCTACATCATATAAATTGACGCTTAAATATGGCCGAATATCTTTTCCCCTGTCTGGCTTAAACAGTGCTGTCACTGTTCTGTTAAATTTGAAAAAATTTGAAACACATTCTAACCAAGATTTCCATACAACTGGATCGACCGTTACAGGTGGTTGGTGACAGACTGTTGAAACTAGTTTTTTGAAACATTTGGTACATTCTTACATTCTGGGCAAGTTTTAATTGTAAACCCTAGCTTCCCACATTTGAAACATTTTATTTCCTTTGGTTCGCTTCTACAATTTGGACATGACTTTTTAGTGAACCCTAACTTCCCACATTTAAAACATTTTATCTCCTTCCCGGAGGATTGTGGATTTGGTTTGGCTTTAGGTTGCTCTTTCCTAAATTCAATTTTATCGACAAGGTGTTCTTCTCTGGCTACTTTTGGTTTTTGTCTGTTATCTGTGGAATCTGATTGTGAAATAGACTTTCTATAACTAGCTGATTTAAGATTTTCTGCCTCTAGTAGGCGACAAACATCTTTCAGTTCCGCTATTGAATCCAGCTTAACTAATACTAACCCTCTTGATATTGATCGCTTTACGTTTCGTTTTAAGATTTTAATTTTTTCCTGTATGGTTAATGGTGTTTTCAAACGAGAAAATAATCCATTCATGACGGCAAAATACATGTGGATGGTTTCATCACTACCCTGAAATCGTTTCTTGGCCTCGTCTAATAAATTATCTTCGTGGTCTATGGCATGAAATTCCCTAAGGAGCAGATCTGTTAACTCCCTCCAAGTATTCGCCTGGCATTTCGCACTCCTATACCTTAGGGCGTCACCCTTAAAGAAAGCAAAAGCCGAATCAAACAACACAGAATCCGTAACCTTAAATGCGTTAGCACGCTCTGCGATCGAATCCAAAAACAAAAACCGGCCAAGTGCGAGTCGGACTCACGCACGAAGGGTTCCGTACTTGGTAAATTGCGGTTTACGATTTATGACGTATTAAAAAAAAACTACTTACTAGATATCGTTCAAACCAATTTTCGGTGGTAGTTTATATGGTAATGTACATCATATATTTTTTTTAGTTTTATCATTCTCTTATTTTAGAAGTTGGGGGGGGGACCAGCATTTTACCACTTTGGAAGTGTCTCTCGCGCAAACTATTAAGTTTAGAAAAAAATTATATTAGAAACCTCAATATCATTTTTGAAGACCTATCCATAGATACCCCACACGTATGGGTTTGATGAAAAAAAAAAATTTTGTTTCGGTTTCAAGTATGGGGACCCCTAAAATTTCTTGTTTTTTTTTTCTATTTTAGAGTGAAAATCTTAATGCGGTTCACAGAATACATCTACTTACCAAGTTTCAACAGCATAGTTCTTATAGTTTCGGAAAAAATTGGCTGTGACATACGGACGGACAGACCGTTGGATAGAAGGTATCGTTGTCAGCGAAACCAGGTGCGATGGGCGGGGGCTCTATCTGATGAATACGGCATGGAGTGTGGTGTGCGGCAGGGGGGCATCACCTCTCCTCTGCTCTTCAACCTATATGTTAATGACCTTATCGATGAGCTCAGCAGCACCCATACGGGTTGTTATGTGGATGGGGTTTGCGTAAATAACATCAGATATGCAGATGACATGGTGCTGCTGGGCCCTTCGGTGGGGGCTGTTCGTAAACTGGTTGCGATTTGTGAGGCATAAGCGGCGGATCATGGACTGAGATATAACTCTAAGAAGAGCGAAGTTCTTGTCTTCAAGAGTGGAAAGCGTGGTCCAGTCCGTGTTCCGCCTATTATGCTTAATGGTGTGGCTTTGCGTGTAGTGACAAGGATTTAAATATCTGGGGCACATTGTGACTGACGAGTTGCAGGATGATGCTGACATAGAGAGGGAACGCAGGGCGCTGGCAGTCCGGGGGAATGTGATTGCGCGGTCGGTTTGCACGCTGCTCGAGGGAAGTTAAGATAACTCTTTTTAAGGCGTATTGCCAATCCTTCTACTCGAGCAGCTTGTGGGTGAATTACACACAACGGGCTGCTAGTGCTCTGCGTGTCCAATACAATAATATGTTCAGGGTGCTGATGCGGCTGCCTCGCTATTGTAGTGCGTCCGGCATGTTTGCGGAGGCGCGGACGGACGGTTTCCATGCGGTATACGCAAGAGGGTAGCCTCCTTGTGGCAGCGGCGTGCGAGGCAGTAGCAACGGCATCTTGCAAATGATTGCGTCTCGAACGGATTGCCCAATCCAGAACAAATGGATGCGCATTGTTATGGGCGCTTACTAACATACAGTGCAACATAAAAGAGTAGAAGTTAATTATTTGGGAACTAAAAGATTTCATTTTCTGGCAACATCTAAAATGAGTACTTGAGCTGTCAATTAATTATAATAATAATAATAATAAACAAGGACAAGGGCCTTACCCCGCTCTCCTTGGCTAACGAGAACTGGCGCAACCTATAGTATTAGATACTAATGACCGCAGGGAGGTATGGCAGAGCAAGGAACTTCGCTGGGACGCTTCTACCGGGTCCTATAATGGGCCCGATGTAGATCTTTTAGCGTCCGTGGCCTGGCTGCGATTTGGTGACCTTTTCGGGGAATACCGAAGGTTTTGTCTTTGCGATTATGGACGAAGTTATGATGACGAACAACTACCCGGAAATACATTGTGAAGGACGGTACGGTTGACATCTGTCGGGCATGTCACCGGCCGGGAGAATCAATCCGACACATTATTTCCGGTTGTTCTAGTCTGGCTAACGGAGACTATTTGCATAGACACAACCTTGTAGCCAAGATTATCCACCAGCAACTTGCTCTTAAATACAATCTTGTGGAATCGGAAGTGCCTTACTATAAGTACGTGCCCGACCCAGTTCTCGAACATGGCAATGTCACGTTGTATTGGGATCGGTCTATCATCACTGACAGGACTATTGTTGCCAATAAGCCTGACATAGTGGTGATAGACCGATTAGAGCGTCGCGCGCAATGATTGTTGATATAGCGGTCCCCCCATGACGAGAACCTCGTGAAGGCTGAGAGAGATAAGAAAAGTAAGTATCTTGATCTAGCTCGCGAGGTTGTCGACATGTGGATGTGAATACAGCAGTCATTGTGCCGATAGTCGTGACGGCCAATGGCATAATAGCTAAGAGTCTCGATGAACATCTGAGGAGGCTCTCGTTGGCAGCTGGATCAAGGGCGTGATCCAGAAAGCAGTACTCCTGGACACGGCGCGTATCGTTAGGAGGTTCCTCTCTCAGCAGCCCTAACCACCGGTAGCTTGGACCTTGTCCCCGATACCGGTGGGCTACTAATTTTTATATTTTTAAATGTTTTTTTTATTTTATTTTTATAAGATAATATTTAAAAATGTAAAAACTATGTACAATAATGAAATAAAGGAAATAATAATAATAATTTTGGTTTTTGTGTGTTATTTCTGTGTGTGGATAGAAAAAACAGTGGAAAAACATGAATAAGGTAATTCGTGGTGGTGCCCGTGATATAGTTCACAAAGTGTATATGCGGTGTATAGCGAATTCCAAGCTGGGAAGCTTCTATCCAACTTAAAAGATGTTTACCATCGTACAGGCAGATTTTACTGGTAAGTAACTATTGAAAGTTGCACTAAACGTTAATTACAAACGATTAATACATTCAGGGAGCAAAATTTTTAAATCAAATATCATTTACAATTTATTTGTTTACCATTTTTGAGGTTATGCTAAGATAAACAAATAGCGTTGTAGTTTTAGCGCGACTTAACAGCGTTGATAGTAAGGCAACAAAAATTAATGTAGTTTATTGCGGATACAAAATATATTTTTTTGCTATACCATATTTGTT
>CATKRY010000298.1:35703-76768 GCA_949775005.1 Orthosia gothica | reverse complement strand
CAACTCAGTTACTGGGTAACACGTCCTTTGGCAAGAATTGATTCAGATTTAAGGCTTCTGACTACCCGTAACGACTGTCAAAGATATTAACATGACAGCCGGAACTAAAAGCTTAATGTGCTTGCCGAGGTACGGTGGAGATTCGGTATGCAATGTTTGGTCACCCCTCCACGGACCGGCCACGGTAGGCGTTACTGAACAACGAAGATAAAAACGTGCGGCTAATATTACTTAAAAAGCTATAATCAGTGATTTTCATAACACATCATATTTGTTTACTTCGTATCTATAACAGCTGATCGCTCGGTGACTTACCTACCTGTGCGCAGCTGACCCTTTTGTTTGCACCGTCTAGGAGCATGCATTAGCATGTTATATTTAATGCTTCGCAAAAAATTGTTTCCAATGCATTAACTAGTTTGTTCATTTATTTCGATACGATCAATGGCTGACATAAAAGTTCAAAGACTCGTTACAAAACGCAGCCGTTTGAGACCAAAACTCGATTATTTTTTACAACTACCCGCGACATTTTTATAAATTTCCTCAGCAACAAAACTGACTTACCAGAATGTAGTACGGTAATAATACATAAAAAAAACAAAGACTTATTTAATTATTAAAATCAACTTACATTGACGATATCAAATTAAAATATATATATATGAAAAATAATGGAACAAATAAAACTTCTATCAACAACTATAAAATCAATCCACTCTTAATGGCTTATTTCCCGGTTTCAGATACCGTTGTCGCAGGTCTCAGCCAAGCGCTCTCTGTCTCTTGAGAAGCAGAGATTTAGGAGACGCTGCACTCAGGACGACTGACATTTGTGGTTACCATGCCGCTGAAGGAACGCCAAAGTTGCCTTCAGTCACAGGCGGTACACTCAATGCAAGTTGTCAGTTCAAGTCTTGTGAGCGTTGTCCTAAACCTTCTGTCTTCAAATACAGGTACAAAGACAGGGAGTTTTCACCTGTCTTTATTCAAAATCATATTTTTAGGGTTCCGTACCCGAAGGGTCCAAACGGTACCCAATTGCTGTTTTATAAAACACACCACTATATTTTCCGAGTGTGTACCCTCCTTTACAACACATATTCTAAATCAATATATTTACCCGACTAAAATAAAAGGGTTATTGACATCATTTATTTATATATATTTTTTTGGAATTCATCGGTAACAAATACCGTCGCAGGTCGCAGCCAAGCGCTCTCTGTCTCTCGAGAAGCTGAGTTTTGGGAGACGCTGCATTCAGGACGACTGACACTTGTGGTTACCATGCCGCTGAAGGAACGCCAAAGTTACCTACAGTCACAGGCGGTACACTCAATGCAAGTTGTCAGTTCAAGTCTTGTGAACGTTGTCCTAAAGCTTCTGTCTTCAAAGAAAGGGAGCCTTCGATTGGCTGTCTTCATTGAATTACCTTTTATTTATTTTTGACACACAAATATATTTTCTATATACCCTCATTTAGGTACTTACAATATATATTATTAACGAACATTTTTATTTATACCTTCACGCATATAGCTACCTACAGTCGACAGACAATACGGCGGATCTTGTCTCCCGCGGGCTGAAGGCTGATTCCATCAGTCTTTCTTCCTAGTGGGGGGCTGACACAGCAATCAAAAAACCTATTCATTATGAGAAATGGCTAGCTGGCTCACTCTAATAAAGTTAGTTTAAACTCCCATCCTATTTCTTATTCCTCTAATCCCCACAACTGTTTTACTCCTATTCCTTCTATTTCCATTGGACGGCCACTTAATTCTACTCTCATCCACAGGTCTCTAATGGCGACGAGAAGCCTTATTTTGAAGAGCTCTAAAGTGACGGGAGTCACCAAGGTGACTAAAGAGGAGCATCATTTTGAGGGGCATGTTCTCATATCTGCCCCCTTCCAGATTTCTTTAAGCCATCGCTTCAACCCGGGCAGCATGTTGGGAATTCTACCCAACACTTCGGGCGGCCGGAGCGTACCGTCTACGCTGCACACACATCTGCGTGACACACGGCATCGGTGTGTGAGTGCGCGGCGGCGGCGGCGACGCGGCGCGGCTCGGCGAGACACTCGCTACCACGGACTCCACCGCGACAGTCGACACCTCTTCCTAATTTCAATTGTTTGTCCGGAACAGTTTAATGTAATTAAATATAACGGCTTTAAAAACCAACCGCCTTTTTATACAGTCCACTCATAATTTCACCCACAAACTAACAAATACCAAAATTTTGATACATCGGATTTAATTTTAAATGCCCACATTTTTCCTATTACAACCAAATTGATTTCGCGGTTCGGTACGGAGCCCTTAATGTGCAAAGTCCACGCATACGCACTTAGCCGTTTTTTTTAAATCGGTTAAAGAGAGATAACACTATGTTTGTTTGCAGATAATATCCGGAGATAGTAAACTGACAACAAAAACAAAATTGTCCGTATGCCCCAAAAAATGCGAAGTTCCGGTGGAATATGACAAGAAACGAAGCTTCTGGAATAAACTAGTCTCATTTACTTTAGACTCGTGATAATCGTTGTCGCTCTAAACAGTGTCGAGATAAACGCTTCTAGCTTCTCGTAGGCGTTTGTGGCTGTCGCGTGTGGCCCGTGTGCAGCGACACTAAGGGCGATCACCTTTAGTGTTATGTTTTCGGATTGATGAATTATTGAAAATACCTCTTCTTTTTTATAGTACGAGTATCTTACTTAGTACTTTCTTAGTTCTTTATAGATCTATGTAGACTCACTACACTCCTTAACTAGCAAATTGTGTGAAAATGATTTCTTGAAATTATTTTTAATGCTATTTCTATAAAGTATACGCTAGTCACACATTAATTGCAAAAACACTGAAAATAAATTAACACTGACGTTAAATAGTAGTTTGCATATTGCTTATTCATTGGACATTTAAAACTGCGGCTTTTTCTATTTGTCCGTCATACACGTTATCAGTGACACGTTTTAATGAAACACAATGTGCTTATAAGGCCTCGTTAGATGGCACAGGTCTGCAGATTTTTTTTATATCTTTGCAATGTGGCAAAATGTTTGGATTACATTGTTTTAAAAGAGTTGATAAATGAGTGTTATTTAAAAATATGAATCAGGACCCACACATGACTACGACCACTCTGCCGAGAGTGCCAAACTAAGAAGTATAAAAATATAAATAGTGAACATATAAACTGTATAAAGTGTTTTATTTTCACAAGGTATTATTTCACCAAGTTTATCGCATAAAAAAATCAATGTGTATCTAGATTATAAACTATCTGTTTACAAAATTTCATCCAAATCGGATAAGCCGTTTTTACATTATTGAAACACAAGCATACCAACTTTCACATTTATAATGTTAGTAAGAATAGCCGCCGCCCGCGGCTGCAACCGCAGGATTATTATACTTCATATTTATAAATTATAGCCTGTTTTTTAAGAGTTCCCGTTGCGTAAGCTGCGTCAACGGTTTAAGTTACGCAGATATCATGTATATAGGGTAGGTAGGGTAGGGTAGGTAGGTAGCCAGTAGACGGAAGCGAAGCCGCGTGGGACAGCTAGTTTATAATAAAACTAGCTTTTGCCAGTGGCGAAGCCCGCGTGATAGTCGGAAAAAATCCCATGGGAACATACTACCAAGATAAAAATTAGCCTACGTGCTAATCCAGACTATAAATTATCTTTGTGTCAAATTTCACCCAGATCCGTTCAGGCGTTTTGCCGTGATTGAGTAATAAACGTACATCCATCCTTTCGCATTTATAATATTAGTATGAGGATATGCGTAAGATAGTATCATCATCATATCAGCCGAAAGACGTCCACTGCTGGACATAGGCCTCCCCCAAGTGTCGCCACATTGACCGGTCCCGTGCGTCCCGCATCCAGCGAATTCCCGCAACCTTCACCAGGTCATCGGTCCACCTGGTGGGAGGTCTTCCGGTTATTTTCTACCCTATCGGCCATCCGTTCTGCGAGCAATGTGCCCTGCCCACTGCCACTTAAGCTTGGCAATTCTTCGGGCTATGTCGGTAACCCTGGTTCTCTTGCACACATTTCTGATTCGATCACGCACGGATACTCCGAGCATAGCCCTCTCCATTGCCCTTTGGGTGACTGTAAGCTCTAAGATAATATAGTAGAACTTGAACAGTGTAAAAGTGAATCAACTAACACTACACAATAGAAACATAACAATAAATTTTATTATATTCTATTCTAAAACGTAGTGCAAAATGGCCACGAACCCTCATGAAAACGTTAATAAAACAACTGAAACTAACATAAATACAAACATTACACCTAAAGCGCTAAATTAACACAACACTATAAAACAAACGGCAGATCAGAGAATAATCAAAACATCAAACTAGCAAATAATCAAATACACGTCAACAATTTGAAATTGCAGAGTTCAACTAAAACGCTAATAAATCAATCTGGCTGCCTTTTCAGAACCGTGTTTGGACCGGCTTTAAATATATACGGATGCAGCTGAGAATTGGTATTTTACATTGAGGGACTGCCTGTCAGACCTCCACCACCCAGTAACTGGGTAACAAAATGCCGTCTCGCAAGACTGGTGTCAAATTTTTTTGTCTTTTGGCTACCTGTAACAACTATCAAAAGTTTCAAATGATAGAAAAGTTCAACAGCTTAACTTGCTTTCTGAGGTGCAGAGGTGTCTCGTTATGCAATGGTAGTTGACCTACCCAGGGACCAACCTGTGTTGCTTAACCTTCAAGATCAAGCCGTCCAATTTTGTTTTTATTATTTAGCCATGAGCTCCATCTACTGTTAAGGCTGCGGGGACTTCGTAGATGCGAGAGGCACCGTACCGATCAATGTGGCGACGCTTGGGAGAGGCACATCATCGCTTACCATCAAGTGAGATAGTGGTCAAGCGCGAGCCTATCTATAATTATAATAAAGGCCTATATCCAGCAGTGGACGTCTTTCGGCCTAAATGATGATGATGTAAAACCAATGTCAAATTATTATAAGATCTGCAGAGTGCAGAGTGTAGACCGTGACACGTCACCCTATCAGTCAGCAAATGTTTAGTTATTAAAATGGTAATTACAAGCACACGTTGTTTGAACCCTAATGTGGGGGAGTTCTGACGTCACGTCTACAGTTTAATATGCTCGGTTTACGAAAGCGATGATTTAGGTACTTCTCGTCATGTAATCTTAGAAGTTTGTTTGTAGTTTAATTAGGTAGATGCCTTCTTGGAAAATAGTGTGAATTAGACGCGTTGTTTTGTGAGATGGTTACGAGAATTCTGCTAGCTTTATATTGTTATTTTGAGAAGCTGACTATGAATATACTGATTCTGGGAATCAAACAACATACAAATATTATTAGCTATTCAACCATCATTCATGTAAATTACCTTATCATAACTTATAATATATTGTTATTGGGTATAGTTTTTATTGGGCATGAGTGTGTATCCGTTGTTTGATTTACTAAATAAATATTTTTTTTTTTTCCAAAACCTGGTTAGTAAATCTACTAAATTTCTTTCCTGTTTTAAATTAAATTGAAAAAAAATACAACCGACTTCCAAATAAAAACACTACAAAGTGAAAAATAAATTCAATTTCGGCAGTCGGTGTTCCTGTTTTCGTTTCTTCGTTTTTTGACACCGACTTCCGAAATTGAATTTATTTTTCACTTTGTAGTGTTTTTATTTGGAAGTCGGTTGTATTTTTTGTAAAAAGTTTTATTTTATTTTTCACTTTTTAGTTGTGGTACATAATGGACCAGTTCTATAGGCTAGGTACCTTTAATGCCCAAAGTGAAGCCAGAATTGATTATCCCAATAATATGAAACTTAAACAAAACCGGTGGAATGAGAGTATACCAGGGTTAACTGTTCACACTTGCCTACCCTCTTTAGAGCATACTAGTGTGATGTTATGTTATATAATGGTAAAAACAATAAACAGACATGCGATTGCAGCTATCCCGAGTGATTTGCAGTCATTTATTGAAGAGTTCTGATGTATATCTCCAAAGTTCTTCATCAGATCTTGATGAAATGGGACCACATGACAAGCACCATCTTTCAAATAAAAAAAGAATCATCGAAATCGGTTCACCCAGTAAAAAGTTCTGAGGTAACAAACATAAAAAAAAAAAAATACAGTCGAATTGATAACCTCCTCTTTTTTGGAAAGTCGGTTAAAAATCAAAAACGGTAAGAATCGGACGAGATTTCACGGAATAGCAAAAAACGTTCGTAAGCAACATTATTCGTTTCCTAAGACGTGTTTTCAAACCTAAAGATTGACTGGTAAAGAATGATTTCAATTAAGTAAGTCCAGTGGACTCCGTGGACATAATAACTCACCAACACGTATGGCGCAGGTAA
This sequence comes from Orthosia gothica, assembly GCA_949775005.1. Lineage (NCBI taxonomy): Eukaryota > Metazoa > Arthropoda > Insecta > Lepidoptera > Noctuidae > Orthosia > Orthosia gothica. Next base: position 70,376 of record CATKRY010000298.1, on the reverse strand, counting down.
CTGTCTTCTTCACCCCGTGTCTGGTGCGATACTTCAGGAAGGTGCGAAGATTCACGAAAACGAAACTGCGATATTAAAGTTTTTACGAAAATATGAACAAAGTTTCATATTTTCGTAAAAACTCGCGGAGCTCCTGGGACCTAACAGATAAATTAAGGGTTAAAGAAATAACATATCTGTCCCTCTCTACGAAAACACGGTTTTCAGTTGTATGGGCGTGTTTAGAACAATCTAAACATAGACGATTGTAATTGTATTAATTATGTATAAACTTGCAACACTAGACGAAATCTGTTATATTTTTGTAGTGTGGCAAGTCTGTTCCCTTCCTGTTACGTAGTCTGTGCCTGTTACAACGATTGTTCCAAGTGGCTGTGTTCTGTTACTATAAAATTAAATTTTCAAGTTTTCCAAAGTTTACACGCATTTTATTCCACACATGCGTGCGGTGGTCCTTCGAGGAGTTTTAGAATCAGTGCCGAGCAGTTTTCGCGAGCTATATCGTGAAGTTTTTTGTTCGACGTGGTCGGCTTACTATAAGAAGTCGCCATTGCCGGGCTATTGTGCCGGTTGTACAAGGCCCGCAACTTCGTTCTATTCTATAATAGAACGAAAATAAAGAAGCAACATCGGGAAACAGCATCGTATTATCATCAAAAAGTCGTGAGATTGCGATTTTGTGGACGAAAAATTCGCCATTTTTTCTTCTACCGATACCCACTTTTCAAAATCTAAAATTGAAGGTTGGTCTGTGAGGTTGGTACTACGTTGATCAATTTCCTGCGAACGAGTTCTGCAAACTTCAAGTCGTGCTGTCAGTGTCAGTCAAACATTTACCTGTCAGTGTCAACCCGAACGTGAAATCGGCTTTTGTCTAAACAAACAAATATTTTGTGCAAAAAGTTAGTGCGCGGAGTGTTCTATCGTAGATAAAAGTCGTTTCGTCGTTTACATACCGTACTACCATGGCGGAATTAAAGGAAACATTGCGTAAACATCGCATACTTCGTGGACAGTGCAAAGCTACAATAACACGCATCGAAGGGTTTGTGGACGACCCCATAAGTTTTGCGTCTGCAACTGCAGACATATTGGAGGCGCGCAGAGAAAAACTAATCTGTGCTCTCAAGAGTTATGAGGCGGCGCAGTTGGATATCCTAAGTATTGACGAAAGTGACTCCGAACAGGTTGGTCAAGTAGAAGAAAAATATTTTTCTGTGCTTGCTAAAATCAATGCTTCTCTGAAGCTAATAGGCAAAAAATCTGTCTCAGAATGTCATAATGTTTCAACCTGTAAACTACCAAACATCGAGATAACTCCCTATGATGGGAAAGATTTTACAAAATTTAAACCATTTTATGATTTGTTTATGGCTGTTATTGATAATAACAGGTCATTGTCCAATGTCCAGAAGTTGTTCTATTTAAGAAAGTATGTAACAGATGATGCATTGGCAGTCATTGTCAATTTGCCACTAGTGAATCAATCATACGGGGAGGCATTAGAATTATTGGAAAAGCGTTTTGACAACAAATCGCGGTTAATAGGAAATCATATAGGTATTTTGTTAGATTTGCCTACAATGCAAAAAGGCACTGCAGCCTCTATAAGGTCTTTTGTGTCCGAAGTTCAGCAACAATTGCATGCACTGAAGAACCTTGAACAGCCCATCGATACATGGGACATGTTACTGATTTCCATTTTAACTAGAAAATTAGATCAAATCACTAACAGAGCTTATCAATTAGATAGGGACTTAGAAAAGATGCCTTCCATGGTAGACTTTTTGAACTTTCTTGAAAAGCGCGCTATAGCACTAGAAGATAGTTCAACCCCTAAAGGTACTTGCTATGAAAGTACTAATAGATTTAATAAATCATCACAATCAAAGGTGGCCAATATGGCTTCACAAGTCAAAAAGTTGTGTAAATGTTGTAATAAAACTGACCATCCTCTTTTCAGCTGTCCGGCATTCAAAACGGCAGCATTAGCAGACCGCCAAACATTTGTGCGGGACAATGATTTATGTACTACATGTCTAAAGACACACAGCGGAAAATGTAAGTTTACTTTTAAATGTAAAATATGTAAACAAGGACATAACACATTGCTACATGAAGAACCGGCCAGCCCTATTGAGCCTGCAGTTTCATTGCTGTCAAATCGTGTATCCAATAATGTTTTGCTTCCGACTGTAAAAGTTACCTTGCTAAATCAAAAAGATGAAAAGATTTCTGTCCGAGCACTGCTTGACACAGGCAGCCAGGCATCTTTTGTTACAACAAGCCTTGTTAACAAACTTGGGCTGATTGCTATAAATCAGCACCATAATATTATAGGTATAGGTAATAAACCAACTCAAATTGACAAACTTGTAAACATAAGTGTGCTTCCATGCCACAATAATGTAAAATTAAACTTAAAATGCCACATAGTTGACAAAATAACCTCAAGGTTGCCCCAACAATTTATAAATGTATCTGGCTGGAATTTACCTAAAAATGTAAAACTTGCAGATGATGATTTCAATAGCCCAGCTGAAATTTCATTGTTACTGGGTGCAGATATTTATTTTAGTGTTTTACTAGATGGTTGTATAAAAATCCAGAATGGACTGGTTTTGCAAAACACCCTATTTGGGTATGTAGTTGGTGGCAATGTTCCTGTAAAAGTGTCTACAAATAGTGAAGTAAGTAATGTAACCTTTGATATTGTTTCTAATTTTGCTATCCATGATGAGAAAAAGTTAGAAAATATTATGGAAAACTTTTGGTTGACTGAAAAGTTACCAGAGCCTGCAGGGAAGTATTGTGATGAGTTTCAAAAGGCTGAAGAAATTTTTCAGAAATCAATGAGTCTTAAAGACAGTCGTTTTTATGTTGACATGCCTCTCATCAATCCTATGGAAGAACTGCAGCTTGGTGACTCTTTTTCAGTTGCCTATCAAAGATTTCTAATGTTAGAGAAACAATTCAAATCAAATCCTTTGTTATTAGAACAGTATAAATTGTTCATAGATCAGTATGTAGAGCTGGGACATGCTAAAAAGGTGGACTTTGCGAATTATGATATTGATAAAGATCCTGTCTACTTTCTAGCACATCATGCTGTTATCAACGAGGCAAGTAAGACGACCCGACTCCGTGTAGTGTTTGACGGGAGTATGAAGTCGCGCAGTCAGGTGTCCCTCAACGACGTCATGCTGAATGGCCCTGTGGTACAGAGTGAACTTTTTGATATTTTAATTTTATTCAGGACCTACATTTTCACACTAATTTGTGATATTCAAAAGGCATTTCGCAATGTTTTCATTAATGGTCCCCAAACTTGCCTTCAAAACATTCTTTGGAGAGATGATCCCAGAAAGCCTAGCAGCTGTTTACAGCTTCAGACTGTAACATATGGTTTAAAGGCCTCTACTTTCTTGACCACTCGATGCCTACTTGAACTTGCTTATCGGTACAAACATAATTACCCACTGGCTGCTCAAACAATGATCAAAAATACTTATGTCGATGATATTTTGTGTGGCTCAGACAATGTGGAGCAGCATTGTGAACTGAAAACTCAATTGGTAGAGCTTCTCAAGTTAGGTAGTTTTACTTTGCATAAATGGTGCTCAAACAACCCGGAAGTCATAAACGATATTCCAAATGAGCAAAGGCAGTTTGAAAATGTAGATATGGGAGATAACCTGGTCAAAACTTTAGGTTTAATGTATGACATCACTTCAGACACATTCACTTTTTCTAGCCCCAATATTGATGAAGTTCATAATTTAAATTCAAAAAGAAAAATATTGAGCTTTATAGGGAAGATGTTTGACCCTCTCGGTTTAGTAGGCCCAATTATAGTGGTAGCCAAAATATTTATGCAAGAGCTATGGTCTTTGCAAATTGGATGGGACGCTATAGTTCCAGATGAACAGTTTCTATACTGGAAAAATTTCTTAAATAAGTTAAAGCTTATGGGAAAAATCACAGTGAACAGATGTGTCATTACTAATGATATTTTTAATGTAGAATTAGTAGGGTATTCTGATGCATCATTTAAAGCCTTTGGCTGTTGTCTTTATGTCAGAATTATAAAAAATGATGGTTCAGTACAAACAGAATTACTCTGCTCCAAGTCACGTGTTGCTCCATTAGCGAAAAGCCTTACAATTCCCCAACTAGAGCTTAATTGTGCTCTACTCTTGGCACAGCTGGCACAAAGGGTTGGTAGAGTCCTGATGGGTAGGTTTTCTCAAGTAGAAACATTTTTGTACAGTGACTCCCAAATAGTGTTAGCCTGGATCAAAGCAGGCAATGTAAAATCTAATGTTTATGCCAATAATAGAGTCAAACAAATTGTAGAGTTGACCAATGAGAAGCAATGGGGATTTGTTAAGACTAGTGACAACCCGGCTGATTTGTTGTCGAGGGGAGTTTTGCCGCATAAGTTGCAACAAAGTACTTTGTGGTGGCACGGGCCAACCTACTTGGTAGATAAACATTATACACATGTATGTTCTGACAATTTTAAATTGCCTGATTTTCTCACAAATATAGAACAAAATGATGAGCAAGAGATACTGTGTAATGTGACACAGGTAGAGCCATCATTTGCAGTCAATTTGATTGACAAATATTCAAACTTATATAAATTACAAAAAGTAGTTGGATATATTTATAGATTCTATAACAATTGTTCAAAAAATGAAAATAAAAATACAGAGTGTTACTTAACACCGCAAGAGTTTCGCTACTCTATGTCAGTTATTGTACGTTGTACTCAAAAGCAATATTTTGCCAAAGAGGTGAAGTTACTTACTGCTGGAAAAGTTATAAAGACAGGAATAGGAAGTCTCTCTCCTTTCCTCGACAAAATAGGTATTCTGAGAGTAGGAGGTAGGCTCGATAATGCTAGGGAAATGTCGTTTGATAAGAAACATCCCACTATTCTTCCGAAAAACTCTCATTTAACAAAACTCCTAATAGAAAGTGAACATTTGCGACTTTTACATGCAGGCCCCAGATTAGTATTGAGTTCTCTTTCACAAAGGTACTCCATTGTTAATGGTATCCGGGAGGTCAAGAAAGTGGTGCGCAAATGCGTCAAATGCTTCCGAACAAAAGCTGAGGCTGCTAAACAGTTGATGGGCTCCCTCCCACAAGAAAGAATAACAGCGTCCAGGCCATTTCAGCATGTCGGCGTTGACTTCTGTGGACCCTTCGACATGAAGGTAGCTAGGGTTAGAAAGCCTATTGTTAAGAAATGTTACATCGCGCTTTTCGTCTGCTTTGCTATAAAAGCTATTCATGTAGAGCTAGTATCAGACTTAACAACTGAAGCCTTTTTAGCATGTCTCAAGCGCTTCATTTCGAGGCGTGGCATGCCCACAAATATATATTGTGACAACGCTAAAACATTTAAAGGAGCGTCTAATGAAATGAAAAAATTGTATGACCTGCAATCTTCCAAAAATCACAGGGATGCTGTAGATGGGTTTTGCACCCAACATTATATAAAATTTAGGTTTATACCCAGTTATTCACCTGAGTTTGGAGGATTGTGGGAAGCAGGTGTAAAGAGTGTAAAACACCATCTGAAGCGGGTTGTAGGCAACTTATGTTTAACTTTTGAAGAGCTTTATACAGTTATTGTTCAAATCGAGGGAATATTAAACTCTAGGCCTCTACTCTCTGCAAACTCAAATGATAGTGAATATTTGACTCCTGCTCATTTCCTCATTGGAACGGCTTTGGTTAGCTATCCTGAAGTAGATTTAACAGAGGTCTCAGTTAATCGGTTAAATTTTTGGAATCTCTGCACTAAACTTAAACAACAATTTTGGAAATTATGGTCTAATGATTATTTAACACAACTTCAAAGCCGTCCCAAGTGGAAATATCCAGAACCGAACCTCAAAGAGGGTGACTTAGTAATTGTGAAAGATTTTAATGCTGTTCCATTACAGTATAAAATGGCTCGTATTGTCAAAACATACCCAGGTACAGATGGTAGAGTAAGAGCCGCTGATGTAATGATGAAAAATAAGGTTTACAGAAGGTCAATTAAACGGCTCTGTCAATTACCTTTAGAATAAGTTAATGCCGGCCCCAATTATGTTTAGAACAATCTAAACATAGACGATTGTAATTGTATTAATTATGTATAAACTTGCAACACTAGACGAAATCTGTTATATTTTTGTAGTGTGGCAAGTCTGTTCCCTTCCTGTTACAACGATTGTTCCAAGTGGCTGTGTTCTGTTACTATAAAATTAAATTTTCAAGTTTTCCAAAGTTTACACGCATTTTATTCCACACAGGGCGTAGTGCTCCGACGAAGAAGTACGACATGCCTTCTGACGTCAGATGGCATGTCGGACTTCTTATTCAAATTCTCAACTTTGAAGCTTTATTTATAACTTCTTCTCTGATCAAGATATTTTAAATAGTATTTCATATTTGTTTACTATAGTTTATAAGTAGGTATTTCATTTAGCAAATTTAAAAATGCATGTTTAGTTAGCTTTACGAAAAGTAACAAAAGAGAAGAGTACACCAAGCTATATTACAGTTGGCAACCCCGTAGTTTAGCTAATACAGTGACAAGCAAAACTTGCAGCGTACAGTTTCGTGGCAAGTAAAACAATCTGCAAACGATGCTAAGCCACTTAGATACTCGCGTAGCTCCAGCTTGAATATTAATAGGTGCTCGTAATTCAGCTTTAAGCTCAGTTGGGACTGAAACAATTATTTTTTTGGGATTGAGAACAAGACTGCTATTAAGATTTACTATCTCAGGGACTTTCGATATGGCGCAATGCAATTTAAATTGCGTCTTTAGGCGACATCTTGCTCGTATTAAAAAAAAACAAGGGCTTATCAGTCGAATTGCATCGCATTGCGTGCATATTAACGTACTTGCAATTTCGATTAGTACAGACCGCTTGTCAGTGTGATATAAATCGAATCGTTTCGAACCATCAGACAAGTCGTTAAGAAGGTAAAGACAGGGAATAGTTATTTATGCTACAAGTTCGGAAGGTAGGTGTATTCCGATGAGTGGCTTTTTGCGACACAAGTCGGAAATCATCTTACGTACGTGTATCATACAACATTTTACTATGCATTGTGCGAGGAAATAAATAAATTAATAAAATGAAATTAATGAAATGGCGGGCTTATTCAAGCGCGTTCAGCATATCCACAGATTAACTAATAGTTCCTCGGGCATATCTACTGCGCATGTGCGAATAGCTGTCACATCGTAACGCAATAAGGCACGAGCAAAATATACGTTCTGTGGTAAATTTATATCTAAACTAGCTAAACCCCGCGGCTTCGCTCCCGTCAACTGGCTACCAATCTACCTACCACTACCTACCTACCCTGCCTTCCTTACCTACTCTGCCTACCCTGGCTACCCTGCCTAGCTTATCCTGCTTACCCTGCCTAGCCTAACCTGCCTACCCTCCCTACTCTACTTTCTCTACCTTCTCTACTTACTCCTCAACCTACTCTACTTACTCTACGTTCTCTACCTACTCTACCTTCTCTACACACTCTTCCTACTCTACCAACCCTACTTACACTACCTTCTCTACCTATTCTACCTCCTCTACTTACTCCACCTTCTCTACCTAAGCTTCTTACTCTACCTTCTCTACTTACTCTGCCTACTCTACCTACTCTACTAACTTTACCTTCTCTACCTACTCTACTTAGTCTATCTTCTCTACCTAATCTACCTACTATACCTACTTAACCTTCTCAACCTACTCTACTTACTCTACCGTCTCTACCTACTTTATCTATTCTATCTACTCTACCTACCCTAACTACAGTACCTACTCTGCGGCTTTATAATATTAGTTTAGATAAAATATACAAAACAGTGCATTAAAGTAAAACAGTGCAACAATGAGATTTCATATAACTTTTCTGCACTATTTTGGTTCTAAGCAATAAATACGTACTTTGTGATCAGTTTTGTAGTGATTAATGATAACATTAATAAGTAGTTGGAAGAAATAGTTATTTGTTATACAAGAGTGCAAAGTTGCTTTTTAACCGCGTGTTCAATTTTGATGACCGAGCAAGCGAAGGATTCTAAAATTGAGTCACGAGCGCAGCGAGTGATTCAAAATTAGAATCCTGAGCGTTAGCGAGGGAATCAAAAGAGCACGAGGTGAAAAATCTTTGCACTCGAGTGGAACACGTAACTTTTCATTCCACCTCAGCGAGGAAATGACTAAATGCAAAAAAATAACGTTTACAATCACAAGATAGGTACACTTTTATTTCAGTTTAGGTATTAATTACTACATTATGACAGGTAAGTATTACAGAATAATCTTTAAATTATAACAAAATAATACTAAGGTATAATTAAGAAAATTTTAAAGTAACGTTGCTACAGTTATTTAAATTGAGTGTAATATTTTTGTTTGGTACTGTAATATTGGTGTTAGTCACTTGTGTACTGTTTTTCGGTAAACTATCTGTCATACTTAATAGTTGTACCGATTCATCGGATTCCCTTGGCGTGAATGTTGGAGAGAGAGGGAGATGGTTAGAACCGCGTACAAAGCAAATTGAAAAAAGAACACCAAGAAGGTTCCGAGTCTGAGTTTTTAACAAATTAAAAAAAAGGTTGTATGATATATTCGGCACCATAGAGGTAGCAGTAAATAGGTTTAATGTTTTTTTTTTATTCACAAACTTAGTGCACACGATGTTCTAAATTCAATTTACTTTATCCTCTAGTGAATAAAAACGGCTTTTCCACTCAGATATTGAAGATTAAAAATACTCTTTCCGAGATGGTGGGATGAAAAATAAATTATTTACCTATTTAATTTTTTGATAAAATTGTCAGTGTGTAGCAAGAAGCATTTTAGGACTTGGACATGTTGCTTTTAGTTAAGTTTTAACCAATAACTTCTCATCATCAACCTTATCATTTCAGCCGAACGGCCACTGCTGGACAAAGGCATTCTCCAATTGTCTCCACATCGACTGGTTCTGAGCGTCTCTGATTTCTGTAGTCTGACTAAGTCACCGCTCCACCTAGAGGCATTCTTTCCAACGCTGCATCTTCCGGTACGTGGTCGCCACTCCAGAAATTTTCGGCCCTATCGATCCGTTCTGTTTACAATGTGCCCTTCCCACTGCCACTTATGTTTGGCAATTAATTCGGGCTATTTCGGTAACCCTATTTCTCCTGCGGATGTTTTCATTTCTGATTCGATCACGCAAGGAAACTCCATAGCCCTCTCAATTGCCCTTTGGATGACTTCAAGCTTTCTGATGAGGCACATTGTGAGCGACCAGGTTTCGGTTCCGTATGTCATCTCTGGCAGCACAAAGGCCATAGATTTTCTTTCTGTGTCTTTCTCACTGTGGTCTGTAAGGCGAGAACAATAACTTTTAATAAAATATAATATACTTTTTTGTACACCAAAATAAGTTACACGTTTCATCGTTAAGGATTTTAATTTCTGTCTGTGACAAAAAATACATTTTCTTTCTTCTATTCATTCATTTTTGTACAATGAATTTTCTAGATTCAATTTTCTTTAAAATAAAAGCAATATAACGGTTATTTATTGACGCCAGACGTAAAAGATAGAGGTCGCCAGGTCAACACAAGCTAACCCAGATAGAAAAGTAGTTAATACTTTCCCAATGACAGCGGAGTGAACTTTAAATTATTATTATTATTTCAGCGTAATGGAATTCACAGTTCATTTGTGGCGATAAGGCGCGTTCACATGTGGGTGGCCAAAGATAATAATAAATATGGCAGTGTTTATTGGGAAATTAAATGAAAAGCCACTGTTGAAAATATAAATTGGCTTTTCATTCATCAGTGGAGAGAGAAAGTTGTGATGGCGAAAAACATTTTAGCTGACTGCCAAAAAAGGAAGGGGTTCTATGGTGGACTGTATGCTGTTGCCAAGTTTTTTCGATTCATTAGAAATGAACAGTAAAGGAGAAAGAGAAAAAAATACCAAGTGATATCTAAGACAGATACACAAATCGTTTTTCCGGGACTCTTAAAGCTTTATAACCTCAGCGATTAAGGGTTTTAATGGCGTCGTAAGTTGAAAATGATCAACCACATGCTCTGGCGGGAGCCATTAGGACGAGGGTTACTTACGACTGGAATCCCCAATCCAATCCCCATATTTTATCAGCCTAAATACATCCACTGTTGGAAATAGGCCCCCTCGAAGCGTCGCCACATTGACCAGTCGTGTGCGTTTTGCATACAGCGGATTCCCGCAAAACTGTCCTACAAATGGGAAACATTGAAAAAAAAAAAAAAAGCCACGTCGTGGTTTACAACGGTGGAGGGGATCTGCATCAATACAATGCATAGATAAAATATTATGTAATGTTTTTGTGTACTAATAATGTTTTGTATCTATGTACGTTGAATTAATAAATCACAATTACGCTCCTATTATAGCCAATAGATTAGTCTGAACTCATGAATGGTTATCCGTTAACAGTAATGTAGGTAAAACAATAGAATTCACCGGAACATTACTGTGTTATTTGTTGTATACATGGTTTCGTTGAACAGTCATGCTCATTTGAATTTAAACAACAGAACTAACGATTTCAACTGTAAAGTGGCAAAAACCAACTATAAATATGGCTATTATGGCGTATTATGTCCACACTGCTGGGACACAGGCCTCCTCTCTATGAGAGGAAGTGGGATGCACCTAAACCTTCACGCGTGCCCAATGCGTATTGATACATGTAGTCTGTGTAGTTTTCGATTCTTTTTAGTTCTAGGATAAGCCGGTTTCCTCATGATGTTTCGTACATAAACGCCTAATCCTTTTATACGTAAAAGGAGTTTCATTATTTTTTGCTATTGTGTTACCCAGTACCTGGGTTGTGGAGGTAATATGGGTAGTCGCACCGCATAAATACTTGTATTCAGTTGCATGCGGTTACACTGGAAGCTGACCACATAATAACAAAGGCTAGGCCAATCATGATTTCATTTTATATTGCCTCCAGTAAGCAAGCCAATATGAGAATTGTAGGTAAAATTTTGCCCAAATTGTGTCCCACAACTGGGCAAAGCCGATCCATTTCTGGAAAATTCTTTCCGTATCTCCTTCCACGTCCCTCTGTCTTTTGCGATCTCTGGCCACGTTTGCACCGCACCAGTATGTAGCTACTTGGACATCTCTGTCATTCACTACGTTCAAATTTTGAAAGGTGCAGTTGGTCGGACAAGAATGGCATACAAGGAGGCCAGCCATATCCTGCAAAGGAGCTTCACACTGTCACTGTGTTTTGAATAGGTCTATGATACCCCATTTGGCCAGGTTGTTTATACAGCGGCAACCTGGACCCACAATCAGTTTAGGGATTGCCAGATTGACCACTGCAGATCCTCTGTCGGAGTGGGGTGAGTATGTTTCAATAATTCACATCTCTCGTCGGTTGCACTGGCTCACGGTTCCACTGAGAGTGATTCGGATACAGGACTGCCTTTGGAGTACGGTCCCTGATCATCACACCACTTTCGCCGCGGTCAACCTTGATGGCGACATCCCCCTAAGGCATACATCTGGTTTTGGCCAGCCAGCTCGCGAATATGTATCCTCCGACTGCACAGCATGATTTTCTTCTTGTTTACGTCTTTTTAGTTCACCTTTTAATCAATCGGGTTTTTTTTTATTTTATTTACTTTTTTTTTGTATATAGTTTGTCCCTTGTGAAGCCGTGGCAGCTCAACAGTAATGAAACAAACAAACGTTTTAGATCTCAACCTAAAGTAAACAGACGTGTTTGTTTTAAATTAATGTTCACACTTTTTAATTTGTTTTCAAGTTGATGGCTTGAAGATATTAAATATACGACATTATCTCACACGGGCTTTTCCAACTCGTTAAACGAATTTTGGTACCTACAGAGTTTCAAAGTTGTGTTTTTAAGGGAGTCTCATTGGGTTTCGGGTCGTTTGTCATAATTAGAGTTGATAATTTTGAGTGTTTTGTATTGTTATGAGTGATAAACAAATTTACAGTATAAAAATATATAAGGTGGTTTCTCAAATCACTGGTCATTTTCTTCTTCTCGACTTGATGGAGTACTTTTTATATATTTAAATGGAGTAATAATACCAGCCTGTAACTGTCCCACTGCAGGGCAAAGGCCTCTTCTTATACGGAGAAGGCACGAGCATTGATCACCACGTTCGCTCAAGACGGGTTGGCGATTTCAAACTTATATTAATATATAAGTCCAGGTTTGCTCACGTTGTTTTCTTTCACCGTTGTCAGCGATATCCAAGATAAACTTAGGAAGGACGTTATTATTTTTAAACGCGGTTTTATAGACTTTGCAGAAGAAGGCACACATGCAGTCTTCAAGTGCCCACACACCTGCACTTAGTAAGACTTTGTACTCGTCACTGACGCTGCAATCGGCGTGGCCACCAACTGGGCCTAAATATATAAATAGCTGGTTTGCGAAAATGTCGACGTAACTCAAAAATCCTTTAAATTGAACTTAGTAATAATCAAAATTGTTTGTTTTTTTATCTCGAATAGAGACGCAACACTAATATTGTGCCAACTTTTAGTGCGAAAATTCTTCATAGCTTCCTAAACTATTTGTAAAAAGTCTATGAGTATCCACAAAGGGAACTGAAGATAGTCTGGCAGGCATCGCCTTGAGCGATAAAAACACTTTTAGTGTATTTTTTCGGTGTACTGTGTAAGTAACAAATTGGAATGGTGACTGAAAATTATTTTATTGTCCGTCAGGTACAATTTCTTTTGGCACAGAAACAAAAAATTACGAGGATACTGGGCGTCAAAAGTTCGTGTGACGTCACGGTTTATTTCAATTTTCATTCAAAAGTGATGTCACAAGCACCCACTCTTTAACTTCGATGCGCGTTGTCTTTGTAAATTATTATTGATTTAATACAGCAACAAAAAAATAAACCAACTTCCAAAAAAATCACTACAAAGCGAAAAGTTACTTTATTTTCGGAAGTCGTTGTCTTCGGTATCTATTTTGGAAATTTTCTCAGATAATGTACTCGTTGTTCTGCTACCGCTATAACAACAAATACTAACAAGTAAAATTTCAAAATTTAAAAAACCCCCGACACATTTATCTTGCGAAAACACCCCGATTCAAACAGTTAAACGCCCATAACTTATGAACGACTTAACCGATTTAATTCAAACATAGCTAAGAACACTCCCGACAAAATCACCTTTCAAACAAAAAAAACTAAATCAAAATCGGTCAACCCGTTTAGGCGCTATGATGCCACAGACAGACACACAGATACACAGATACACAGATACACAGACACACAGATACACAGATATACAGCAACACACGTGAAACTTATAACACCCCTCTTTTTTCCGGCGGGGGTTAAAAACAGAATAGAATAAATATTTAAGTGGGGTTGCCATACGACAAACGTGATTGTTTGCCATTTTTTAGGGTTCCGTAGCCAAATGGAAAAAAACGGAACCCTTATAGATTCGTCATGTCTGTCTGTCTGTCTGTCTGTCTGTCTGTTTGTCTGTCTGTCCGTCCGTATGTCACAGCCACTTTATTCCGAAACTATAAGAACTATGCTGTTGAAACTTGGTAAGTAGATGTATTCTGTGAACCGCATTAAGATTTTCACACAAAAATAAAAATAAAACAATAAATTTTGGGGGTTCCCATACTTAAAACTAAAACTAAAAATATTTTTTTTCATCAGACCCATACGTGTGGGGTATCTATGGATAGGTCTTCAAAAATGATATTGAGGTTTCTAATATCATTTTTTTCTAAACTGAATAGTTTGCGCGAGAGACTCTGCCAAAGTGGTAAAATGTGTGTCCCCTCCCCCTGTAACTTCTAAAATAAGAGAATGATAAAACTAAAAAAAATATATAATGTACATTACTATGTAAACTACCAGCGAAAATTGGTTTGAACGAGATCTAGTAAGTAGTTTTTTTTTAATACGTCATAAATCGTAAACCGCAATTTACCAAGTACGGAACCCTTCGTGCGCGAGTCCGACTCGCACTTGGCCGGTTTTTTTTGTTTTGATTTCTCATCCGCCTTTGTACCTGAAGAAATAAGTTATCTTGTAATAGAAAGATAGATAAATCAATGAGAAAAAAATAAAAGAGATGTGTACCTATTTTTATTGTACAATAAACTATATTCTATTCTATTCTTATCACCTCGACCTGGTCAAGACTGCGGGCATCCGGTGGATGCGAGACGCACAGGATCGATCAGTGTAGCGACGCTTGGGGGTGGTCTATGTCCAGCAGTGGATGTCTTTTGGATGAAATTTTCACCTTCCAAATTAAATAAAAACATGGGAAAATTTAAAAACTACTCGTCAGATATTGACCAAATTTAAATGGGTTTCACTAGCTTTCAAATAAAATCGCGTAACAAACATACAAAAACATACAGTCGCATTGAGAACCTCCTACTTTTTAAAGTCGTTTGAAAAATACGTACCATCTATCCAATATTATTTGATAATCTCATAGACGGAATGAAATTATCATTTTTCTGCCCAGGAATCACCCTTATTACATTTTACTGTTTTGTTTTGCCTCCAGATTATTCAAGTTGACATCAATGTGATTGAAAAGCAGTATATTTAGTTCACTCCTCGCTACATCTTCGTCATCCCGGTAAACTTCTTTATAGCAATTGCACGGTGATGCACACACATTGTGACGCACTTGAGATATACTTTTATTCATGTGGTCCATTTTTGTTTTTAACCGACTTTCCAAAAAGGAGGCGGTTCTATGTTCGACTGTACGCCAGTTTTTTTTGTGTGTAATCATCGATATATCCGTCAATTGTAGACAGATTTTGAAGATTCTTTTTTTATTTGAAATAGATTGGCCCATTTTAATTTGGTGAAAATCGAAAACCGATATACCAACTTCCGAGTTTGAACTTATTTTCACTTTGTATCGTTTTTTTGAAGTCGGTTGTATTTTTTATTCTAAATTATTTTTGTACCTATTTAATTACTTTATTCATGCATAATTGGATTAGTAAAAAAGATTCAGCCATTGTCATTGTGTCTCATGGCTGCGCGAAATAGGTCCAGTGGAGTGACCATAAACTCTTAGAGTAAGGTTATTTTGAGTGTGCGTAAGGAGACTGTTTTATGACTTGTATATGGCTTGAGTATGGCTTTTACATGACATGTATATGACATACATCTGTCCTTAACGCACACTCAAAATAACCGTACTCTTTTTTTATCAATAGGCTCGTGCTTGACCACTGAGATAGTGGTCAAGCACGAGCCTGATGGTAAGCGATGATGTGGCCGACGATGAAGCACGCCTAAGAAAAAATCTTTTTTTCGAAATAGATACATTTAAACATATAAGTGTTATATATTTTTGAAATCACCTCTTAAAACCCTTTATTTTGATACCCCACACGATGGGTTTGGAAGAAAAAAAAAATTTGGGCCCCCACAATATGGCGCCCAAAATCCGCCATTTTTATATTGTCCAATTTTAATGTAGCCTATGACACTCGCAGGATTAAGACGATTCGATTGACGTATGAATCATCCAAATCGGCCAACGCGTTTGGTCTTTGGAACGCCACATAGGAACAAACATACATACATACATACATACATACATACATACATACATACATACATAGACTGATAAACACATTACCCTCCTTCGGCAGTCGGGTAAAAATAGTACCTAGTGCCTGCCGCTGGTTTTCAATTAAACCTTTTTATGTAAAATATAGTGAAAGATTAGAATTAGTACAACGTAAATACCTTTGTGCTATGAATTACAGATGTTGTCGGAATAAAATGTCATACAATTTACTTCTTAAAAAGTATGATCTTCTGACCTTAAAGTCAAGACCGCAATCATTTTTATTGTCCGGACCTAGTTAGGAGTCTAAGTTACCTGGTTCCTCGAACAGTTCGTGTACGTGAGGTACGCACTCGACATCTATTTGCTACTAGCCTCTGTAAATCCAACGCTGGCTCACGTTCACCACTTCATCGTTTGGTTGAGACATATAACAATGAATTTAATTCAATCGACATTCTTTTTCTTAGTAAAAATGCATTTAAGAAGCAAATCCGAACAATCCTAAAGGATCAGCAAATTAGTATATAATAACGTAATGTTTAATAATATACGCACACAAATTTACTTTCTTTTTGTTTTTCCTTTATATATTGTTTAAAAAGCCAGATATTATGAGTTCTGGGACAGTAACCGTTGTGTATTGTATCTGCGTTACTAGCTAGTTTTAAATACTTTAAATAGTAATCTGTGGAGAACGTAGTGGGTAGCATAATTGTATAAATGTAATATTTAAGATAGTATGACTGTTTCTTATTGTGCTACTGTTTGTTTTTCCTTAAATAAAAAAAAAGTTAAGTTGAGTGAAGATACGGACGTAAATCAGCTTTGTTATAATTTCGTGATTATACAAGCGTTTGTAGTTTCAACGAAATATCTATGCTTTTTGAGCTGTTAGTGAGATTAATGTCACTCTGCCGTTTAACCCTCCGGGCGCACGAGCCAACGCGGGGCGCCGCCGCCGCCGGTTAGATGGGTGTAAGGTTGATGACAGTCGATGTGCACAGTTATATTTACCGTATTGTAGCTTAGCTTAACTTTTTTAACTTCAGTAAAATGTCTGCTTCAGCCTCAGCTTCACAGTATGAGCTGCAACAGAATTATACACGGAGAATAACTGTAGAAATTTACAACACCACGTTCCATTCCTAAAAATGAAAACACCTAGAATTTTAGGGGCAATTCGTCAGCACTTACAGAATTCCCGTCACCACGCATAACACATCCGTCACGTCGTGTATACGTCACAGTTCGTAGTGCCACGTTTTTATCAAGATACGACATTTTCATTTGCATTTATAGTGGTTGTTGGTGTTGCGTATTTTTTGCGACTACCGTCATTTCACACGTGTGTACTGTAAAAGTTATAATTTATCGGGTTTTTGCCGACGTGAGAGAGTTATTGACTTGTGGCTTCGTGTGTATGAGGTCGGAATTAAGCTTTTAGTCGTTGGTACTGTATTTCGTGTAATGCCTTTTTGTGGTTGGGGCAATGGAAATTAGCAGTGGTGGCCCAGACTTACGCGTCGTAGGTCTTGGGTTCGAACCCAGTCAGGCGCTTCACTTTGTATAAATTATTGCATCACCTGTGGTCGCCACTGCTCTAAAAACGGTGAAAGAAAACATCGTAAGGAAACTGGCATGTCCTAGAACTAAAAGACAAATCGAAGACATGTGACATCCACCAACCCGCACTTGACCCGCATTAATACCCATTCACTCTCTCCCGTAGAAGAGGCCTGTATCTCAGCAGTGGGAACGTTAAAAGACTCTTAAATGAAATAAAATACTAAATAGGTCTTTCTAATGTGACTGCACAATGCACATATCAAGCATGAGCATTTTTGAGAGTGCTTGAATCGTACTGTGAGTTCAGCAATCGGTAAGAAAATAAGATCTCTACTATTACTAAAACTCAGATGTATGTTATAGCTATGTACCTACATATGTTTTTGTAAAGAAATTATCGATAAGATTATTCTTTGAAAATGAATTTAACAAATCACAGCATCACAGCAGCTTACAGGAGTTTGTCAATTTACCACATTCATTGTATGATAATTTTCGTTTCAGTAACTAGGCCTTCACGTTATACTTACTAAGAAGAAGTAGCTATAGGTACCTCTCTCAACATACAAACTATACAAACACCTCTTAGTTTAGTTTCAACGCGACCCATCTTCAAAAAGGTCGTGCTGAAAAAGCGGCTTCGTCAAACACACCTGACACAATTCCTCTCGATACTCAAAATAATAAAAAACACGTTTCAAAATGGTTGATATTTGCTAAAACAATAGTTCGTGCTAACCTACATTTTAAGCTTCGGTAAAAGAAACAAAAGTAGGGTTGAGCGTGTTTGTTTGAATAGCGATCGAATGGTATCGCGCTGGGGCAGACGACGATACCTAAACGCTTGTCAGGGTTGCCACACATGAAAAAATATTGGAAATCTATACTTCTGAGTGGCATTGCCCGTATTTTTAAGGAACATTTAAATAGCAGTCGAAAAACACCTCTGATTTCTTCACATTTTGACAGGTTATTGACATTTATTTGACGGTTTTTAAGTACGAACGTAAGCTTATCCCCATATTTCTGTCCAAATCACCGTAGCGGCGAAAGACAATGGTAATGCCTATTGTGTCTGCTAATTAGTGGGTAAGTAGTTATTGATGTTTTGCAATTACTCTTTATCTGTGTGACAATCACCATCACTTATTAGACCTAGTACCATGTTAACTAGAGTTGGAGTATCACATTTTTTTCACCAATATCTTCGCTCAATTATAACATTTCTATTATACACTCCCTTTTCATTACATAATTAAACAACAACAGAACAGTGTGCGAGTCAATTTTTTTAAACAAAAAAATAAGAAAAAATAAAAATAAAGCGTTACTATAATTATGAATATAATACAAATTAACCATTTTGATTTTGTCCACACCAAAGATAGGCCTATGGAGCAGGACCAGCATGTTTCCAAGCATTCTTATCTTGAATATAATCATCTAATTTGTAATATGCTTGTTTACAAAGTGTGCTTTTAAATATTGTTTTAAATTTTCTTTCAATGGTCAGCAATATTGAAGTGGCGTTTTGTTCTTTACTGCAAGGCTATAAGCACGTTTTGCGTCGTTCGCAGTCACCTTTTCATCTAAATGCGAAAGATTGGATGCTTGTTATTCAATCACGCCAGAACGGCTGAATGGTTCTGGATGATATTTGGCACAGAGATAGATTATAGTCTGGAATACGTAATAGTTTTTAGCCCGGTTTAATGTTCCTTTGGAATGATATAACACATTTCATGCGGGAGAAGCCGCTGGCCAAAGCTAGTATTTATATAATTCCTTACACAGTGCATTTATCTTAAATTTGCTTCTATTCATCTGTGTGACAATAACACCTTAACACCTTGATTTCACAAACACGTGTAACGGATGTGACGTCAGCCTACGAGCATCCGAACAATGCCCGCCGAGCTCGCCGAAGCTAAGCCGCCATATTGAAGCCCCCTCCAGTCAAGCCATGACAAGCAGCGGGGATGTGTTAATATAAGCGATTGCCTGTCATTTTTATTTGTCTCTTTCTCTTTCGATTGTGAATACAAGATCTGAACAAACCTCTGCCCGGTTTTTATTTATCCGTTTCACTCAGAAGTGGTATGAACAAAAAATAACCTTCGTTTAATAACACATCCACGCCACAACCGCAAGATCACCTTGACTCTGTAGAAAAATCGAAGAAGTATGTGTTATACACGGCCGGAACGACAATACGAGCTTCACGGCGTGTGCCACACTCTGCCATCGACCCAACTGCACGCCGAGCAAGACTGCATCAAAGTATTCAACATGTGCTGCGTGTGACTGCACGGAGAGGTACTAACAAGGACCGAGAGCTGCCAGGAGTCACAGCCAGTCTGCCAGGAACCACAGCCAGTCTGCCAGGAACCACAGCCAGTCTGCCAGGAGCCACAGCCGGTCTGCCAGTTGCCACAGCCAGTCTGCCAGAAGCCACAGCCAGTTAGCCAGGTGCGTTGTCTTTCTCATTTCCATATTCGCAATATCGATAACTCTAATTCTATCAAGGCCATAGCCACTTTGTTTTACTCGTCACCATATTTTCAATAATAAGGATAAAACTAGTTGCATAACCAGCATCCGTGTATGTGCGTGTATGACTATGTTTTTACGTAAACGAAACAAGAGTTATAAGGATAGTAGCAGATGGCGTTCTGTAGTTTGTCTACCCTCGTGGGAAAAAGGCGTGACTTCATGTATGTGCTTATTTACTGTTGTCTGAACTGAGGTACTATAATGAACTCTTATTCTAGCCACGCCATAGCCACTTAGTCTATCTGTAAAAACAAAATAGAACACTGCCACTTACATACTTTGTGCCTCTGTGTTGATTACCGCGCTTTAAATGTCACTGTAAAATAAATATTTCCCTTACCTTATATAGAATATCAAGTTTCTGAGTTAGCTGGCAAAGATAACTTTAACTTTTACGTATCAATATGGTCCAAAGCTACAATCAATTAGAAATTCATCCAGATGACGCTCACAAAACAGATTTTAGAACTAGCCAAGGTCACTATAAGTATACCAGGGTTCCATTTAGTTTAGCAAACCGAGATTAATTAATATAGTAGCAGAAACTGTCGGTAGATCTGTCGATACCCAAAACAGTTGGCATTTTTAGAAGATTTACTTCTACCCTTAACTGAGATAAATTCTGGTGTTATTATTTTATAAAATGTTTAACAACAAGGGACTTAATACCAATGATATTCAAATAAACAGATACGTTATACACTCACAAAACAATTGAAAAAAGTGTTCCGCGCAGCAGCGGCAGCACACATACACACTTTTCATTCATCTGACATTTCACTACAATGTCGAAAGGGATGGCTTGATAAAACAAACAAGAAAAAAAGAGACAGCTAGTGTTTGTCACTTGCGTGTGAATGTAAACAAACATTATTCTGACAACCAATGTTTTTTTTTTTTGTAACCTCCAAATATCAGAAAATTAGGAAAAAAAATTGAAATAAATTAGTAAATTGAGGTGTATTGCGTATTTACATATGGTATGAGAACCCTTCTGTTTTATGTAATTTGGTATAATAATTGGTACACTTTCTAAATACACACGATGGCATTTTTTTAATTTTGTTTTTTTTTCAACAAAGCGTATCGCTCTTCGCCATGCGTGACATAAACTAAAGACTAAATCATACAATTGTCTACTATTCGAGTCTTCACAATGCGCGCGCTTATAACATATCTGTTTATTTGAATATCATTGCTTAATACTGAAAGTTAAAAATATGAATTCTTGTAAATGCACTAGTTTAGAAAAATCCATTTTCTTAAATGGTCAGGTCTAATTGCCGCCAGCAGCATACAGCCGGGTTGGCAGATTCAAGTTTCATTTGCCTAGTAGGTAATGTGTATCATGTGGGTACGTAAATTTAACGAATAGTGCAGTTATTTCATGAAGTTTATTCCAAATTTCGCGTTGATTGTGTACCCGTTAATGGATTAGTTTTGAACAATAATTGCAAAATATTTCATGTTCTAAGCCTGTGTTGGCTTGTATGACCCCGCGATTCCTACAGATACATACAGATGAGTGTAAGTTAGGTAGATAGATAAGGTAGTGCAAATGCATCATAATGACTTTGGTCACTATGTTTAATGAAAATATATTTTGCCTTTTTGGTTGCCCAATCATGGTGTGAGGTACCGTATTAAGGCCTTCACGAGAAGGCATTAAAAAAAAAGTTTGGTAATGTTAAACAGTTTAGGTACATATTACATGATATTGCTTGTCCACATGCTACTGGTTACTTTAAACGTAGAAATCAAACCATTCATAATACTTGACGGGCTAATGATTATAGTAAAGCCAAGTAAAGTAAAGCCAAGCCAAGTAAAGTAAAGCCAAGCCAAGTAAAGTAAAACCTAGTGTTGTAAAGTAACCTAGTGTCGTAAAGTAAAACCTAGTGTTGTAAAGTAAAAACTAGTGTTGTAAAGTAAAAACTAGTGTTGTAAAGTAAAAACTAGTGTTGTAAAGTAAAAACTAGTGTTGTAAAGTAAAACCTAGTAATGTATAGTAAAGCCTAGTAAAGTAAAGACAAACCTAGTAAAGTAAAGACAAGCCTAGTAAAGTAAAGACAAGCCTAGTAAAGTAAAGACAAGCCTAGTAAAGTAAAGACAAGCCTAGTAAAGTAAAGACAAGCCTAGTAAAGTAAAGACAAGCCTAGTAAAGTAAAGACAAGCCTAGTAAAGTAAAGACAAGCCTAGTAAAGTAAAGACAAGCCTAGTAAAGTAAAGACAAGCCTAGTAAAGTAAAGACAAGCCTAGTAAAGTAAAGACAAGCCTAGTAAAGTAAAGACAAGCCTACTCAAGTAAAGACAAGCCTACTCAAGTAAAGACAAGCCTACTCAAGTAAAGACAAGCCTAGTAAAGTAAAGACAAGCCTAGTAAAGTAAAGACAAGCCTAGTAAAGTAAAGACAAGCCTAGTAAAGTAAAGACAAGCCTAGTAAAGTAAAGACAAGCCTAGTAAAGTAAAGACAAGCCTAGTAAAGTAAAGACAAGCCTAGTAAAGTAAAGACAAGCCTAGTAAAGTAAAGACAAGCCTAGTAAAGTAAAGACAAGCCTAGTAAAGTAAAGACAAGCCTAGTAAAGTAAAGACAAGCCTAGTAAAGTCAAGACAAGCCTAGTAAAGTCAAGACAAGCCTAGTAAAGTCAAGACAAGCCTAGTAAAGTCAAGACAAGCCTAGTAAAGTCAAGACAAGCCTAGTAAAGTCAAGACAAGCCTAGTAAAGTCAAGACAAGCCTAGTAAAGTCAAGACAAGCCTAGTAAAGTCAAGACAAGCCTAGTAAAGTCAAGACAAGCCTAGTAAAGTCAAGTCTAGCCTAGTCAAGTCAAGTCTAGCCTAGTAAAGTCAAGTCAAGTCTAGCCTAGTAAGCCCAGTATTACGCCTAGTAATGCCCAGTATTACGCCTAGTAATGCCCAGTATAACGCCTAGTAAAGCCTAGTATTACGCCTTGTAAAGCCCAGTATTACGCCTAGTAAAGCCTAGTAAAGCCCAGTATTACGCCTAGTAATGCCTAGTATTTGCATTTGAATAAACCTACCTTAGGTATCTTGTTTAACTTTAAATATTGCACCTACCACTATTTGTCTCTGATCACACAAAGGTCGACTGGTAGAAAATGCCTAAGGCATTAAGGCCGCCTCTGTACGTTTGTGTGCATGAAGTATTAAATAAAATAAATATTACGGCTAGTAAAGCCTAGTTACGCCTTGTGACGCCTTGTTACGCCTAGTAACGCCTAGTTATGCCAAAGCAGCCAAGCCAAACAACCCGGCCAAGCCAGGCCAAGCCGGCCAAGCCAGGCCAAGCCAGCCAAACCAGCCAAGCCAGGTCATGCCAGCCAAACCGACCAAGCCAGGTCATACCAGCCAAACCGACCAAGCCAGGTCATGCCAGCCAAACCGACCAAGCCAGGTCATGCCAGCCAAACCGGCCATGCCAGGCCAAGCCAGCCAAGCCAGCCCATTAAGCGGCACTTTTGAATATCAAATATTGAATGAAAAAATAAAGCTTCTGATAACGCAAGTGATCATGTGTACAAAAGGAAAGTTTTTATTGTAGTCTCCAGACTACAATTAGTGCAGGTCATAATATAGTAACAAGCCTTTCAAAGACAACTTATTTGCCTAAGCCATTACTTATTTGCCTAAGCCATTAGTTATTTGTCGTAGCCATAACTTATTTTCTATAGCCCTATTTTATTTTCCATAGCCATAACTTAGTTTCCATAGCCATAACTTAGTTTCCATAGCCATAACTTATTTGCATTAAATGCGGTTCACTAGTTTGCAAGAAACAGTCAAGTCCATATTGAAAATGTTTTTATGTAAAGTGTGTAATTATAGAAACTGGATTAAGGGCATAAAAAGTATACGTGGTAACAAAAGCTCACGGATGCTTAGTCAGTAAATGCGCTAAGGCCATATATAAGTAAAGCATCTATAACGGACAGTAACAATAGTACTGACACTGAAGCCCTAATTGATTTATTTGAAAGCTAATGAATGTTTTTGCTTCCATTGCGGGAGCAATATTTCCAGGATGGCCGAATGTAACGGATGTGACGTCAGCCTACGAGCATCCGAACAATGCCCGCCGAGCTCGCCGAAGCTAAGCCGCCATATTGAAGCCCCCTCCAGTCAAGCCATGACAAGCAGCGGGGATGTGTTAATATAAGCGATTGCCTGTCATTTTTATTTGTCTCTTTCTCTTTCGATTGTGAATACAAGATGAACAAACCTCTGCCCGGTTTTTATTTATCCGTTTCATACGCAAAACACGTCACCATTTTTGTCGACCTAATTAAACGTTAAAAGTACTATTTTGTGATCACTAAACAAATGACACAATGATGGAATCTTTAAGTCAATAGTAAATAAGTTACTTTTAGGCAAGCGTCCTTCACTATCAACCTCATCATTGTTTAGTATCAGGTGAGATAATGGTCAAACGCAAGCATATCCTAATTAAATCTTCCTGCTTGTTTGCCTCTTAGAATCAGTTTTAAAAATATGTCGAGGTTCTGCTTGTTTCATTTAAATTAGGTTTCCTTTTCTGGTCCTGAGCCAACCCTCTGGCTGCAGTAACTAAACAAGGTATTAAGATAGGTATGATTTTTTTGCAACGCTATGCTCCGATATCCTGCATGAATGCACTCTCAGGTTTGCCTATTATACATAGATGCAAAAATACCGAAAAGGTGACTGCGAACGACGCAAAACGTGCTTATAGCCTTGCAGTAAAGAACAAAACGCCACTTCAATATTGCTGACCATTGAAAGAAAATTTAAAACAATATTTAAAAGCACACTTTGTAAACAAGCATATTACAAATTAGATGATTATATTCAAGATAAGAATGCTTGGAAACATGCTGGTCCTGCTCCATAGGCCTATCTTTGGTGTGGACAAAATCAAAATGATTAATTTGTATTATATTCATAATTATAGTAACGCTTTATTTTTATTTTTTCTTATTTTTTTGTTTAAAAAAATTGACTCGCACACTGTTCTGTTGTTGTTTAATTATGTAATGTACCTATGTGTGGTATCCTATAATAAACGACAGAGCAATACGTGCCTGCGTCTACCTACTTATTAATTATTAAGTTGTCACCCACATCGGTGACAGGACGTATCCATGTGGAGCTCTGTGCTTACTGATAATTTGAGTGTATTATTATAAACCCCAACCCCTAATTAGTGAACACCACATTGGCGACGAGTAAAAGCGCAGTGAGTAAAGTGATAATATCAAATAATGTCCCACTTACGGAAATTGGTCAGCAACAAAAGTATTATTTTATTGCATGTGTTTTGGAAAAAATAAAAGATAATGAGGGTAGTAAGTAATGGAAATGTGAAATTTAGCAGAATGTTATTTTTATAATTATTTGCCTATTCATGAGCGATCCGCATCGGCGATAAGCTGAGGGATGTGCTACATAAATCATTGAAATCATTACTTGACTTGTGTAAATAAACACAACCGTGTACCGAAATGTGGTTATGAAATTCAAATAAAAACTACATTTCGACAGCAATAAAAAACTCAAACCCGGTTTAATCCGGTTGACCAAATCCGTTTGCTAATAAAGCGATGGAGCGTTACCAACGTATATAGTTATAAAACGATCCATCGCACAAAACAATAATCACTTATTCAAGTTCAACAGTTATTCAAGCAAAGCAAAACTATCTATTTTCTAAACTGTCTAATTTTCAAAACGATATATTTCTCAAACATCACTCGTTACTTATGAAACGAAACCAAAGCTGTGTCACAACGCTATAAATCCCCGCAAACTATAACACACCCACTTGAATTTGTCAACGTAGCTGGTTGAAGAGAATAAGCCAGATAGAGCGTTTTGATGCGTGCGAGTAAGAGAGCTATATTCTTTAGGGTGGATGATAAGCTGAATTTGACAATGCGATAATGAAGCTTATTCCTAAGTAACTTAGGACGATATTATTATTATGTAAAACTTCGTTTTGAACCTTGACTTTGTCGCATACGTTGCGATTGTAACCTGCGACACAATTGTTTCGAATTTCGATTTACTATCTCGATATGTACTAGCAATCACATAAATGCAATGTTAATAGCAGGACGTGGAATCCAGCCAGTCCTAAGCTTGGTAATGTACTGAGGGAAGTTCATCGAATACTATAAAAATCGTTTGGTAAACGTGTTTAAGTTAAACCGTAGGGTAACACATTAAACATTTAGAAATAGATAGTTGCCAAAATAGATAGTTTTGTCAAAGGTTGACCAATGATCAACGGTGTCGTTACGTTGTTTAAAAAACGATAACGACACATCAATTGCCAATCATATCGAAAGATATTATTGGATCTAAAGTGAAAAAAAAAAAAAAAAAAAATGATGTCACTCATATCGAGAGATATTATTGGATCTAAAGTGAAAGGTCGAAATAAATGATGTCAATCATATCGAGAGATATTATTGGATCTAAAGTGAAAGGTCGAAATAAATGATGTCAATCATATCGAAAGATATTATTGGATCTAAAGTGAAAGGTCGAAATAAATGATGTCAATCATATCGAAAGATATTATTGGATCTAAAGTGAAAGGCCAAAATAAATGATGTCAATCATATCGAAAGATATTATTGAATCTAAAGTGAAAAAAAAAAAAAAAAAAAAAAAATAGACGTGTGGCACTCGGGGACTGCCGCGGTAAAGCTATTGCATAGCATTTTTATATCAACTTATGCAATTATAATGACTTATTTATTTATTTTATTTATGCAGTATTTTTTGCCTTTGTTTTTTTCCTGTTATATTAATTCAAGTTACACTTTTTGAGCGTGGTGACCGATAAGAAAACATTTTTTTTTCTTTTATTAGATAAATAGAGTTGTCGTTTCGGCTTCTAGCGAGAACGGTCGCGTCACGCACGCTCTTACACAAGTCTGCGCTCGTGTACAAGTGCTGACGCCGCAACCTAATTCCGCCGCGTATTGCCCTCGCGAGCGGTGCAATGACCTAGACTTCTAAGTGAATCATGCATTATTATGAGAATTTGCGGTAAGTTATAATTTTTATAATTATAACTTGTAAACAATTATGGCTTCGCCGAATAAAATAGTCCTCAAAACTGATCTGGAACATCAGTTGTACACCCGGTACAAAGAGGAAGCTAAAGAGCGCCAAGAACTGCAGCAACTAGTACAAGTGCTCAGTAGCCAGGTAGAAGCCTTGCAACACCAGCTGAAACTTATCCAGGAACAAAATAATGTTACTTCAGAGAAGGAACATTCGACAAATGATAAGCCCCAGTCAACAGTCGAATATAAGACTGATGAAGAGGACCTTGCCAGAGAAACTGAGTGGGTACGACAAAAAAGTAGAAAGAAGAGAAAGCTGAATGCTTCACTGTCTCCAGTATCGCAAGGAGCAAGCTCCATGGAACCTCAGGCTGGTACAAAGTCCGAGCAACCAAAAATAAAAAAACTACCACCACCTCCCCCAGTCATAGTAGAAAATATCAGAAACTACCAGAAGTTTTATGATCTTCTCTTGACTTGTTCAAATAAAGAGTCCTTTGTGGTCAAAATGATGAACGGGGATTCTGTCAAAGTAAACGCCAGGAACGAAGACTCCTACAGAGCGATTACTAAATTATTATTAGAAAATAATTGTCTCTGGCACTCCTATGAGAACAAACAAGACAGACCAATTAGGGTCATAGCAAAAAATCTACACTCATCATGTATGCCAAATAGAATAGCTGAAGAATTAAATGCTAATGGCTTTAAAATCCAGGAAGTGGTAAACAAATTAAGTTGGAGGACTAAGGAACCTCTAAATATGTTTATGCTTTCCTTTCAAAAAGACGAAGATATAAATAAAATTTATAGTATTAAGACCATATTAGGTTGTAAAGTAGAAGTGCAGCCTTTAAAAACTTCCAAGCTAACACCACAGTGTAAGAGATGTCAAGCATATGGCCATACACAGAAATATTGCTCTAAGGAACCTAGATGTGTGAAGTGCACAGGTAAACACTTTACTAAAGACTGCACAAAACCTATAGCAGATAAACCCAAATGCGTTCACTGTGGTGAGCCACACCCAGCCAACTACAGAGGGTGTATGGTAGCCAAAGAATTGCAACAACTGAAAAATAAAGCCATGAAAAAAAAAGTTACTACACCTGTCACTCAGGCTCCTAGTGCTAAGAAAAATGTCAAAGAGTATCAAAGGGTATCAAAGAATGTGTCTTATGCGAAAGCTACGAAATCTCTTGAACCACAACCACCAATGCACGGTTCACAACCCTCCACGTCAATAGACGCCGACACAAATGAAAATATAAATAAAATTTTGAATATTTTAACCTCATTTGAACAAAGGTTAAAAAACCTAGAAAGTAGTGCTACGCAGCTACCTCGTATGACTCAAAAATGAAGAACACTCTAAAAATTATGGCGTGGAATGCAAACGGACTCCTAAAGCATCAAAACGAGCTACAGGCGGTCCTTGCAACAGAAAAAATTGATGTGTGCCTCATATCGGAGTCTCACTTCACAAGAGAATCGTATATACACCTTAACGGATATAAAATATATCATGCACTGCACCCTGTCAATACTGCGAGAGGGGGAAGCACCCTTATAATAAGAGAGAACATCTACCATTACCTAGAACTTAAATATGAAGAAGAGTTCATACAAACTGTAGCCGTTAGGGTCAAAACTAAATATCATCACATTACCGTAGCAGCTATATACTGTCCACCAAAGCATGCTCTGAAAATAGAGCAGTACAGAAACCTGTTGAAACTTCTTGGCAACACGTTTATATTGGGAGGTGACCTTAACGCAAAACACATACGTTGGGGATCTAGACTAACCAACACTAAAGGAAGGGAATTGCTTAGTGCTATGCGAGAAATCAATTGCAATGCAATATCAACAGGAAAGCCTACTTACTGGCCTACTGATACCCAAAGAATTCCAGATCTGATCGACTTTTTCATATTTAAGAATCTGTCGGCTACATATCTTCACATACAGGAGGGATTTGATATGAACTCTGATCACTCGACCATTATCTTAACTTTAAGTGAAACCATAATTCAGAAAGAAAGCAATCCAACTTTAGTGAATAAAAACACGGATTGGGATAGCTTCAAATTCGATTTAGACAATATGATTGACCTCAAAGTACCACTCAAAAATAATCAACAATTGGATAAAGAAGTGTCAAAATTTGTGACAGACATTCAAAACTGCGTTTGGGGAAATACACCTCTCTTGAAAAGAAAAGTTGCAAGTCATAGTTATCCGTTAGAAATAAGAAACCTCATAGCCATAAAGAGGGCTCATGGGCAAAAATGGCAACAATCAAGATATCCACCTGACAAAACAATGCTAAATAAACTTACAAAAAGATTAAGTAAAGCAATACAGGAATATCATGATGATGCGACACATAATTACTTAAGCCAATTAACAAGTAGTAGAAAAACAGAACACTCACTGTGGAAAGCCACTAAACGTCTGAATAAGCCTATTGTTCATGCATCACCTATTAAACAAATAGATGGCAAATGGGCCATAAGCAACGAACAGAAAGCAAATATATTTGCAGAGCATTTACAACAAACTTTTCAAACAAGTGCTGAGGAAAGCTCTGAAAAAATAACACGAGATGTCACTCACCATGACGAGTTGAATATACGATTAGCTACGCCGAAAGAAGTGCAAAATATGATCAAAAACTTAGCCAAAAAGAAATCGCCTGGATACGACCTTATCACTGGAGAACTGCTTCAAAATCTGCCACGAAAAGCCATAGTAAAACTTACAACCCTTATAAATGCAACATTCCGATTGAAACACGTGCCTGATATCTGGAAAGTTGCTGAAGTAATAATGATCCCCAAACCCGGAAAATCGCCTCAGGAAGTAACATCATACAGACCTATATCTCTTTTACCAATCATTTCAAAATTATTTGAAAAACTACTTATAAGACGCATAAAACCAATAATAGAAGACAGAAAACTGATTCCCAATTACCAATTCGGTTTCAGAGAAAAACACTCCACGATAGACCAAGTACATAGAATTACCAACATTATAGAAAGAACCCTAGAAGAAAAAAAGGTCTGTTCTACAGTTTTTCTAGATGTAGCACAGGCATTTGATAAGGTTTGGCATAAAGGTCTCATTTATAAGTTAAGGAAAATGCTTCCTAAACAATTTGCAGACATTTTAGAACCTTACCTAACAGAGAGGACGTTTAGAGTCCGACATGAAGATGCTTACTCAGATCTCAAGCAAATAAAAGCTGGTGTACCACAAGGAAGTGTTCTTGGACCTATCTTGTACCTATTGTACACCTGTGATATCCCAGAAATGAAAAACAACTTTATTGCAACCTTCGCAGATGACACAGCCATCATGGCTATAGGTGTCACTCACAAAGAAGCCGTAGATAAAGTACAAATTGCTGTGAACGCCATCACCAACTGGACAAAAAAATGGCGAATTAAGTTAAATGAGTCCAAATCGACCCATATAGACTTCACAAACCGAAGCCCTAATTATACACCGGTTTATATCAACGGTTGCATAATACCTTACGAAAATACTGCAAAATACCTGGGTATGACGCTTGACGCCAAGCTTCGCTGGAAGGCTCATGTCAAAAAGAAACGCCTGGAGTTAGATATCCGCTACAGGAATATGTACTGGCTACTTGGCAGACATTCATCATTGTCAGTGTACAACAAAGTACTTCTGTACAAACAAGTACTTATGACTGTATGGGCATACGGTATACAGCTTTGGGGCTGTACAAAACGTACCAATGTTGAAATTATACAAAGATTTCAAAACAAGGTACTGCGGAGCATAGTAAACGCTCCCTGGTATATTAGAAACGAGGACATCCACCGGGACTTAGGAGTGGACCTCGTCGCCAAAGTTATAAAAAAATACGCCGAAGCTCATGAAGAGAGACTTCATAAACATGTGAATGTCGAGGCTATCCAGCTCCTTGACACCACGGACATAATAAGGAGACTGAAAAGGACTAAGCCTTTTGAGTTAGTTTAGAGTGAAATTAGTGTTACGGAGTGCAGTGAGTGCTACCTTTTAAGAACACATGAACTAATTGTCTTCCCATCATAATAGAGACAATAAGAAAAGTGCCAATGGACACATTCTTTACCGTATAAATTATTAGCAAATTAGGTTAAATTTAAGTTACTTATTAGCCTCAAGGCTAGATTGTGACTGTTATGAAGTAACTATTCAGTTACATCGTAATAAAAATAAAAAAATAAAAAATTAGATAAATGAAAAGTTAATATTGTTCAAAATATTTTTATTATCTTACAATACATGAAGGTTATTCAGGAATATTTATCATTGAAACTATAGGTTTATGGTAACTGAAATAAGAATTATAAGTTTGAGACTTGATATCTTCTAAATGTCTGGAAAATACCGCGTCAATGGTGGTCCCATATTTTGTTGTGGATTCTTGTGGATCATTATTCATTTTCAAATTCAATATTTCGAAAGAAAAGTAGTCAACCGCTCTGATAACGAAACAACCATTGCCACCTAGAGGCGAGTTGCTGAACTAAAGAGACAAGCATGATATTTCAAAAAGTCATTAAAAGTTCTGCTATTCATCGATAGATGGCTCGACTTTATCTTCAAAATATCTGTAAAATACCACGTCAATAGTGGTCCCATATTTTGTTGTGAATTCTTGTGGATCATTATTCATTTTCAAATTCAATATTTTCGAAAGAAAAGTTGTCAAACGCTCTGATAACGGAACAACCAATGCCACCTAGAGTTCTAAACTTTCTGAATTATTAAATTTAACCAGCGAATATTGTGTCGACATTATCTCAATATGCGAAACAAGACTGAGTGAAAACTGTACGTTAGATACGCCTGGATACATTTGTTACCGAAGTGATAAGGGATCGAATGGTACTGGTCAGGGGGTCGCTATCTTAGTAAAGAATGATATTCCTAATACGTCAATATTTAATCCTGCCATGTATAACCTTGAATGTGTAGGAATCCGCTTAACGTCACCTGAGAGCAATATAATTATCGTGTCCGCTTATAATTCACCAAATCTTCCTTTGGCTTCCATTGATTTGGATATATTATTCGATTTAGGGACAAAAGTGTTAATCATGGGTGACCTAAACGCCAAACATGAGTACTGGCGATGTGATCAAAACAACTCCCGCGGTACGGTACTGTTTGATCATATGGTACTCCATGATTATCAAATGTATGGACCTTCATCTCCAAAATTGGTACATTACAATCACGCACATACTCCTTCTACACCGGATTTACTTCTCAGCCAAAATGTCACGTCTGTGTCTGAACTTCGCTCTCTGTCAGCATTATCATCCAATCACCTTCCAGTGTTTTTTTCAGTGGGTGGTGACTTTACCCGACATAGTTTTAAACAATATAGATATTCTGAAGCAAATTGGGTTGAGTACAGGTCTTACTTGGATAAAAATATCTCATTAACATCTACTACTTATAATTCTATAAATAGTATTGATAAAGCAGTTGCCCAACTTCAATTTGCCATTCTAATGAGTCATGAAATAAACGTTCCATCGGGCCCTTCATCTGTTAAGCGCTACACCTACACGAGTCAAAGTCTTAATTTCTACTAAAAACAAACTTAGAAAAATGGCTGCAAAAGAAATGAATCCTATAACTAAGATGCAAATAAACAAAGATATAAACATTATTAAAACAAAAATAAAATTCCAAATCCACATATATAATGACAAAATATGGAATGACAAACTTGCCCAAATTGATAATCCATCTACCGATATCTGGCGGATTGTTAAATCTTTGACCTATAAGCCGTCAGTGATTCCTCCTTTAAAGTATGAAAGTGGCCAGTTAACTGCATCCCCAGCTGAACAGTGCAAGTTACTTGCTGACACTTTTCATAATAATATGAGTCTGACTATGAACTGGCCTAGTGATAACATTACGGAGGCCGCCGTCAACAAGTCATCAAATAAACTTGATAACGTTAAAGATTTTACTCCACCAAATCTCGTACGTCCAAGAGAGGTAATCAAATCAATTAGGAAGCTCAAAAGTCGTAAGTCTTCGGGAGTCGATATTATACACAACTGCTTACTAAAAAAAATCTTTCACGTAAATGCTTAGTATTTATAACAAAAGTCTTTAATGGTTGTATGGCAATTGGCTACTTTCCTTCTGCTTGGAAAAGAGCCAAAATAATAACATTTAAGAAACCAGGTAAAGATGAAGCTACACCAACTAGCTATCGACCTATAAGTCTACTCCCATCTCTGGGAAAATTATTTGAAGGAATAATATCGGCGCGCTTAGCTAAAGCCACAACCACCTGCTACTGCCTGAGCAGTTCGGTTTCAGAAAGGGTCATTCTACAGCGCAGCAATTAGCCAGGGTCGCGGAGCACGTCACGCACAACCTTAACATGGGTAAATCTACGGGTATGATGTTGCTTGATGTAGCTTTTGATGCTGTTTGGCATGCAGGCCTTATACACAAGCTCTTAATGTGTGATGTACCTATTGGACTTGTTAAGGTTATCCAGGCGTATTTGACTGACAGATCATTCTGTGTACATATCGGCGATACTGTATTGTTATTTTAATAATTATTTAGATGGATTTTTAATAATATAAATATTTGCACACCTTATTAGGTATGATACAGTGTACTTTATAAATATTTGTAACACCTGTTTGAATCTACCTGTATTAAGCAAATAAACAATTTTGATTTGATTTGATTTTGATTTGATTTGATTTGATTTGATACTGTATCCCAACCTAGACCTATACCTGCAGGGGTGCCACAGGGCTCTTTGCTGGGTCCTCAGTTATTCATACTATTCATAAATTACATGCCCAAGCAAGCTCATACTCATCTTGCTTGTTTTGCTGATGACACAGCCTCTTTTACGTCAAGTAAAGACACCGATTTAATAGTTGCACGGCTCCAGTTATCATTACAACTTCTAGTTTCATATTTCACTAAATGGAAATTAAAATTTAATGCCACAAAAACTGAAGTCATAATGTTCACAAGAAAGAGGTCATTACCAAAAAAGAACATACTAATAGGCGATACGGTTTTACCATGGAGTGTAAACATCAAGTACCTTGGGGTTATACTAGACAATAAAATGAGCTGGACAAAAAATTTCGATTACCTCCGCGTTAAAGGAATAAAAGCCCTAAACTGCCTACATCCAATTTTAAAACGGCGGTCTAAAGTCAGTTCAAATACCAAACTAAAAATCTACACAACCCTTGTCAGACCATGCATTACCTACGCGGCACCGGTTTGGAGTAAGTACGTGTGAAAGCAACAACAGCAAACTACAAGTAGTCCAAAACAAGGCTATAAAACTGCTTTTAATACACCATTTCGGACTAATCTTAAAAACTTACATAGTCAATGAAATTTCCCAACATTAAAACAGTTCATTACAAAACTCACTTATAAGTTTTATCTTACAACTAACCCTAAACATCAAAATCCATTTATTTCTAACATTGGTCAAACACGATTTAAAAGTTTAAAATACATCGACACATATCATCGATACCGTCTCCCACATCACTTACTGCTGTATGAGTAACAAAGACGAAACTACTCGATGACTGGCCTTTTTCTTAAGTTCGACACAAATGCAGGTAGATTTACAAAAAATCACCCTCAGTACAAGAAGTTCATTTGCATTTTTATTATTGGTACTTAGTTTCTTAAGTAAAATTAATTGTTAAGTATTAGTGTACTTTGTTACAATGTCTTATAAATAGTTTGTGTTAAAAAGTGCGTTTGTGTCTTA